>JAYMFT010421496.1:0-17622 GCA_038088735.1 Panulirus argus
TCTTTCAATTCTGCTCCCTCTTCTTTCACCCGATCTGCGTCTCGTCTTGGGGGGGGGGGTAACCTCGTGTCTGTGTCCTTTCCGTGGTGAACTAGATGCCAGATACTTCCTGCGTCTTCTCTCTTGTGATGTTCTGTGATGTCTTCGCTGTCTGTGGACATGTCGTCACTGTCTGTGCACATGACTTCGCTGTCTGTGCACACACAGAGATATCGTAAACGTACCGACAGGAGACGTTTGGTATGACACAGTGCTATACCACAGTATGTCGGATATGAATACCTGCTCACACACGTATCTTGGGTTACTCATCCCCTCACGTGTACCTTGGGTTACTCATCCCCACACGTGTACCTTGGGTTACTCATCCCCTCACGTGTATCTTGGGTAACTCATCCCCACAGGAGTATATTGTGTTACTCATCACCACACAGTATACTGGGTTACTCATCTCCCAACATGTAACTTGGGATACTCATTTTTACGCATGTCTTGGGTTACTCATCCACACATTCACTTATCTTGGATAACTCATCTCCACACTTGTATTTTGGGTTACTCATACCCGCACATGTATCGTGAGTCACTCATTCTCACTCATGTATCTTGGGTTAGTCATCCCCACACATGTAACTTAGATTACCCATCCTTACTCACGTTTCTTGCCTCACTCACCCCAGTCATTCACCTTTCGTTACCCATCCCCAAATACACAACTTGGGTCACCGACCTTTACTCATAGCATACCATATCATCCTTCAGAACGCCCACGCGCGCGCACAGTCAAGATCACTATAACGTCTTTTAATCCAATTTGCATATATAAGGCCATCTCATTTACGTAATGTATATTCATTTTCTTGTTTCTTTTTTTCATGTTAGCTGAAACGGCACGGACGATTGAGGCCTTAATTAAAGCCATCTCATTAACGCTATGTATATATACCCTAGCCTGAGCCAAGTGTCCCATTTTATCGACCAACCCCTAAGGGTGGATGAACAGCTGGGTTGACTGTGGACCGACTGCCGTCGCCAGGATTCGAACCAATTCGCTCGACTCCGGGCGTCCCGTGAATGCGTCATGGCCAGCAGTATGATGATAACCTCAAGGATAATCTCACTGAAATGGAGTAGTAGTACTGGATACTGAAACCAGTTCATGTAATACTGATACTCATAAAGCGTTCAGAACACACCCATCGCTAAGAGCTTAATCTTCCTCTTTGCAACTAGAATGGCCGGCCAGGTACAAGAGGACTTGATGGTTTGTTGGATTTGTGTCATAATCGCATATATCGTTGCTTCTGTCTCATGAGTGAGCTAATAGCAGCACCGTGTCTTGGTACACGGTGTGTAGTAAAACAGTAGGAGTGCAGGGGGGAAGGTGGGGATTTTAAAGTCATTAGTCCAATGGAAGATGGAATTTGAGGTCACCCCAGGAGCACCTTGGTATGTGTGTGTGTGTGTGTGTGTTATTCTGTTAGGGATCTGGAGACCTCTGGTCGACTTCTTGGGAAAAGTAAAGAGACGTGAGCTCTATTGAAGACAGGCGGTGAAAGCGATGGAGTGAGAGTGGATTTGTGAGCGATGCTGTGGGGAAGCAAGGTGAGGGGAGAGTCAGAAAGAGAGAGTGAGATAAAAAAAATGGAGAGATAAAAGTGAGAGAGGGGGGAAACGAGAGAGAAAAGTGAGAGAGACGATTAGGGGAGAGGGTGACTATTTTTTTTTTTATATTTTCATTTTCTCTTCGTCAATTATTCATGGAACGTCCTCTGGTCCGCAGTGTTTTTTCCTCTTCCCCTAACAAGTTACGAATGTAGTTTCGAGAACATCTCCAACACGAGGTTTGCGGAACTCCTACAGTTCCTACACTGATCAAAATTCGTGGGTTTTTGCGAAGTACGTATCCCGGTTTTACTGGCAGCGCTCCTCAATGTACTAAAGTGTTTGGCATCGATGTATCATCTGTGCCACTTACGTACCTGTTAAGAAAGTTGAAACGCCTCAGACTACAAGATAAGATAGAGCACTGGCTCAGGTCTGTGATGATGGGAAATTTCGAATTTCGTAAAACAATGATCGTTTTCTGACCTCATACACTTTAAAAGTTAGATAAAGTTACTTTTCCTTTAAGAAGAAGAGTGTTAACAGAAGGACGATTTTGCCCAGAGGTGTGACTGAAAGCACGGACGTGACGAATGCTTTGCTTCATGTCCACGACGACTTTCCCTCCGCCTCTGTAGCTGAATTATAAATGTCGCAGGTATTGCCTCCGTCAAGTCTTGTTTGCGTTTCAACGCTTCCACACTAAACCCTGAGCGTCTGATCTCTCCCAGTACCACAATCAGTCTCGAAAGGACTCAAACTGTCTGTTGCTATTTGATCTCATTTCATATCCTGTGCACTTCATTGTTGTCACAAATATCTGCACGTCCATTGAGCCGTCTTCCCCTATACTTTGCACATCTAGTAACCTAACCTACCATGGTCCAGACAAACTGGTATTTCCTCAGACGTCTGTGTAAAGAATGATTAGTAACATAAAATAGCCAGGACATCAAATAAAGGTCAATATCACCGTAGAGCAGGAGCAGTATCGAGAGGGGGGTAACAGTAGAAGCTTTGTTGAAAACCTTTGCTTTGGCTTGAAGATGATGGGAATGGTTTCTCTCCTGTCTTGTCTGTGCCCTTAATGGTCAATCAAGGTCAAATGCTTCCACCTTCTTCCAGCCGCGCAAACCAATTACCCGCAGTCAGAGTAATCATTTCGAGAATTGATTCGTTGATGCAGATGACCGGAGACGCTGATGGAATATTGGGAGTAGATTGAATGAGCTGGTTTATCGGTGGAATAGATTAGCTTATCCCCCTAGAACAAGATGGTGCGACTCGTGAGGCTGAAAGTACGACCCCTTGAGTACGACGGGACGACCTCTGAGCATAAACAATAACTAACCCTTGAACCTGTCAGCCCTGCTCTCGGACACGGCTGAAACGACTCCTTCAGCCTGAGGGCAAAGGTCTTGGACCTGACCTCCTCCAAGGACACACTATCCTAACCAAGGTATTTAGTCTGTAATCCGGGTCCCCAATTCACCATCTACCAGTGCCTTGGGAACGATGAACAGCTGGGTTGACTGTGGGCTGGCGGCGGCAGCGATAAGGACTCGTACTCAAACCCTGCTCGGCTCGTGAGTGTGTTCACGACCAGTAACGCTAAAGCAGCTCCACCAGGGAGATTACGCACACCCACATTACATTTAACATGTACCGTATATATATATATGTGACCTGCAGGAGATGGGACACACACACACATACATAGGAGACACAGGATACACTTTATGGTGCCTGAAGCACTTTATTTATCATCTAATGTTAAATCTTAACATAATCATTGATAATTATTATTGTAACGTGCAATATGCACAATGTTTACCATGCATAGTATACTATGCAACACTCAATATACATTTACGAAGAACGGTACAGTACGTGGGAAAACAAAACGGTGATCTATTTACAGAGAGAGAAAAAAAATAACAAGTCTACAACAACTGGACCGGATTGTACATAAATACTGAAATGTAAAAAAATGAGTTATAAGGAGACTCACATCGTCATTCACCCGCTGCGGAAGCCGCGAATTCATACTGTCTTCCACCCATTCCTAACATTCCTTGCGTACAGATCGAGACGACAACAGATAAACTAAAAGAATATTCATTTTTTTTTTTTCCCCCTTTAGGTAACCCGCTATATTGCTGCAGCACAGTTCGCCTCTAAAATCCATTTTCTTTCACGGAAAACCATTTTCTAAAGGTTGATCAGTTCCCTTGCGACGAATCCATGTTTAAAAGAGTTTCCTTCCCTTTGCTTACACCCACAGTCCATACACACGCCACTGAGTCCTTCCCTAAGAGTAGTCCCTCCAACCAGAACTTGAAGGGAAAACGGTAAGTCTCTCCTTAACTTGTAATCTACCACACGCAGCAGTGGCGGCGACCTCTCTTAAGACACTGGTCTCTCACTTAAGTCTCGTCCTTCTGACGACAACAACAACCTCTGTAGCCATAACCACAACCCAGTACCACACAACTGTCTCGTATCGGTTGCTTATCTCGTGTCGACGAGGTGATCAGAGACCTCGAGAGCCATTAACCGTACACCACTAGGCGTCGTCTTGGTCGTAGTTCGTCTCCTCCTTCGTCAGAGTCTGAGGCTTTCGTCACAACAACTCCTTCTTTGGACACAGCCAACAGCCATCTTATTTCTCTATGTCGGTAGTAACTTCCCTGCTTTTGAGAGTAATCGTCGTCGATAATGGCCTCAACTCGTTACTTGGGCATGGCCTCCACTTCGGCGACGGTCTCCGGCAGGAGGGTGTTGTTGGTCTCCGGCAGCAGGAGGGTGAACAGACCCGCCACGATGGACAGGACGCCGAAGAGTGTCGAGGGTAGAGCGTAGTGCACGTCGCCCTGAGAACATAGATAGAAATCTTTTTCTTAACTAATCCCGAAACTCATTAACTATTTGATTTCATATTCAAGACATGTTTTCCTAAACCCTATCTTCATATTTCTATATCACAACTTTCTATACATATGATGATAATTGCTAACGTAACTATGAATGGAAAATGTTCATAATCATTTTAGATATTTTGCACTACGTACATCATGAGATAGCCTTATAGAGTGATTGCTTCATTTATCCCATTTCCCTTGACACGACCAACCATTCTCTCAACCACTGGTCCGTGAAGTCTTAAGTCAACAGATAACGCTCGCTGAACTGGTCCCTGAGGCTTGTGAGTCGACAAAAAGGGTCACGAATTGGCCCCTGATGCTCTTGTGAGTCGAATGCAATACACTCTAACTCGTGCCCTGAGGCCTGTGAGTCGACACGTTACCGTGGATTTCCACTTTCTCTTTTTCGTTTTAAGTTGTCTATATACATAAACTCAGATCATATACACTGTACAGAAATTAATCTGCTTTAAAAGACATCCATTAATTTCTAAGACATTATAAACATCTACTAGGAATGCAGTCTTTTTTTTTTATTTTTAAGCGACAATGTATACTATTTTCTACTATATTCGTTCCACCATTATTTTTATGGCAGATATCTACTTCACTTAACTGAGTGTCTTGTTATATCCACGGTTGCCATGTCACCCAACGGTTTATAATAGTTTTAGCTGTCTGTTGCTACTGTAAGATCCCCTTTCCCTCCTGTGATAATCTGTTGATACTACGCTATCTCTTTTCCCTTATGTGATGGTCTGTTGCTACATTACCAACACTCTCCTTCCTGTTATGAACTAATCCGCTTAAGCAAACAGCAGAGAAATTGTTCATGATATCTGATCTCCAAGGAGAGTGAACGGTAGCAAGTGAGAGAGAGATTTTTTTTTTATGGGTTTCCATGACGAATCATGGTGTTAGAGTTGCATATGATTTTTTTGTTTAAAGGGATAAAAAAACGTCTCTTCATTTCTTGTTGAATCATAAAAACTCCAGTCCCCATCCCAGCTGTTGCCCTTCCCTGCCTCTGTTCATCGATTATATATTACTTTACAACCACCGATACGTTTTCTTCATTAGCAACAAATGCTTCATCATGTGCTTATCACCGATTACGGCTTAGATATCCACCCGTACATTACTGCGACATGTCAGGCGAGGAAGCCTTAAAGACTTAACGCTTCCACGCGTACATATCATTGCAACACAATAAGCGAGGCAGTGGCTCGTCGCTGCCTCGCCGTAGGTTTCGACTTACGAGAAGCGTTATGACGTAGGGCGTGATGACGCAGCCAACCCTGGCGATCATGGAGCTGGTGCCGACGGCGATGTTGCGTACGTTCGTGGGCATGAGCTCGCCCGTGTAGAGGTACTGCTGCTGGAACACCGCCGTCGTGAAGAACTTGCCCAAGTTCACCAGGAAGAAGTTCACGTAGATCTGGTCTGCAGGGAGGAAGAGTGAGAGACGTGAGGGAGGGAATGGGTCCCGTGTTCTCGAATCGCGTTTTCTCTCTCTCTTTCATGTATTCTTTACACCCACATGAATTCTCTCTCTCTCTCTCTTTTCAGCTCACTTCCGATCTCTTTCCCTCCTCCTCCTTTTCCCCAGGAGGCCCAACTTACTTACCCTCCGGCACGCCGAGGATGACCAGGAGACACACACCGCAGGCGACAAATAGGCCGCTCATGGTGGGTCGTCGACCGAACCTGCGGAGGCAAGAGAGTGACTGAGTGCAAGTGGACGACGAAGCCTCGTCTTGAGTGCTTTAGAGAGCAGTTCTGCTCCCACTCTGGGGTCACCCACAGTGTTATCCCCACAACTGTATCTGCAGGTACAGATTTTACTTACCCTAGAGACAAGGCTGGAGGGACACAAACAAAGAGATAAAGGTGGAGGGAAAGAGAGACGAAACTGAAATATTTGACGAAGGTTTCAAGCGAGAAAAAGGACTGGGGTTGGTAGAGGAAAGTGATAGTCATGGAAGACTTTATGCGTTACACGACACGAGGAAATGGAGTAGAGCGAGTAATCATAATTCACTAAGGATGTTCGAAGGAAAAATATTGAGGAGTCAGTCTTCCAAAATCAGTCATGATTATAATCTAATCATCAAATCCTTCAAAGGTAATTTGTGTTGAAGTTCAAGAGAGGGGAAGATGGTGTGAGAGATGAACCAACAAGTGACGATCGCGCGATGCGCGACCGTCGTCTTGAACGTGCGAACGGACGAACGAACTTACTTGTCGAGGGCGAAGACGAAGACTATGGCGGAGGGGAGTTCGACCAAGCCGGAGAAGAGGATCATGAGGAACGGGTCAGCCTTGATGTTGCTGCCGGAGAAGATGAGGCCGTAGTAGACGCTGGCCGCCACGAACCACAGGAAGAAGGAGATCAGGCACCTCCGACGCATCACCGGGGTTCGAACTAGGGTCATCTGGGCGCGCATCGAGCCCACCAGCCCCGAGTACCACTTGGAGGAGCGCGATGCCTCCAAGGCCGCCGCCTCAGCCTCCTTAGGGGGAAAACAAGAGAGGTGTGGGTCAGGAGGTGAGCACGCTCTGCCGGGGCCATCTACCGCACGCAAACGCTGCTGTCCTTAAGTGTCGTCTACAAAACTCTTGCAGTGTCAAGAGGGGATGACAGTGTCAAGAGGGAATGATAGTAATATACACAGACATAAAAAAGGGAAAAAGATAGAGGACTGTCGCGTGATTTGATGGCGTGAATGCATTTAGGATTAATTCATTGTTTCATTTCTCACGAGTGTTGACGACTGACTACCGTCGGCGTACCTTAGTGTGGGCTTTGGAGATGAGGGCGATGACCCGTTGGTCGGGGGGCAGCTCCCGGCCGTTGGTTCGAGCGATCTCCTTCAGGATCTTGAGCGCGTCCTGCGTCCGGCCCTGGGAAGCGAGCCACCTCGGGGACTCCGGCAGTATCCTGCGTTGAGGAAGAGGAGGAGGAGGAGACACCGTTAAAGGACGAGTGAAGAAGATCGGAGAGCCGTATGACTCAACACCTGTAGTTAACCTCCCACAGAGGTTGAGATACTCGGGTCTATGAATTCGACATTGAATGCAAACGTGTAAGATGTTGAGACACTGCTGGACGCTAAGGGAACGTAAGGGAGGGGTGGGAACCAGCTGAGACACCCACCAGTAGTATGAGATGAGAGAGGCCGACAAGAGGCCGATGGCCAGCTCCAGGTTACGCCAGCTCCTGATGCAGTAGGCCAGGCCGGGCAGGATGGTGATCCCCAGACCGAAGAAGAAGGCGAACATCATTCCCGTCATGGTGCGCGCCTTGGGCTTCACCACCTCCATTACTGTATAGGGGCAGAGCACTGGTGACGAAGGAGTACATGCGTGTGTATATGTGTGTGTGTGTGTGTGTGTGTGTGTGTGTGTGTGTGTGTTTGTTGGGGAGAGGGGAGGTCATCCAAATCGATTGTGGGGATGTGTGTGATTACTGATGGTGATTACAATTTTGTGTGTTGCGGGGAGAGAATTTTACACACGTGTTGCCCCGTCTCTTAACCTTGTATATATGTACGTTCCGTGTCTAAGTATGTGTGTATACACCCACATACACACCATAGCTTAAGCCAGGTGTTATGTGTTTGCGTGTATGGTTTTCAGTCCTAGCTGCCGTTGATATCTGTATGGAATCTGAAATGTGTTCTGGTTTACGTAAACCTGAAAACCTTATTGCTTATTTACAAACATTAACATTACTGTTAAACAGTAAAACGTTAACTCCCTCATTTCATAAAGCCAAAATTCTTACGTTTCTTAAGATATCTCAAAACATATTGTACGTGGTAGGAATTTGAAAGCACATCAGACTGTATCTCACGTTACGTGAATTAAAGCTTTAAAGCTGAGATCAGTAACAGCAAAGACTTTTATCAATGATTTGGGACACCTTGCTTAAGTAGGAGCAGACGTGTGATTTGTAGTAAGACCGAACTAGATTAGAGTCTTCAAGGGTTATGTAGTTCGTTGTAAGTATATGTATCGCTGAAAAGCATCTAATGAACACGAGGGGAACTTTTCAAACATCTTTCCTGTCGAGTGATCCTCTTAACATCACTGATTAGCTGTGGTTATAGGCGGAGGCAGTAGCTGTGTCGCGTCAGGTGGGCGGGTAAAGGAAATAGCTTAGTGAGACTTTACTGATACAGCTTTACTGCATTTTCATTTTTTACTGACCAAGGACACAATGACTTCATTTTACCGACCAAAATCCACAACTTCATTTATGTCCCCAGGACTTAATAACTAACCTCACGTATAGACCCACCCACGGGGCACACAGCAACCACACATACTGACCTAGGACGAAGTTGATGGTCATCATGCCAGCACACAGTAAGGCGAGGACGAAGCGGAGACCCAAGAACTGCATGTAGGTGTCGACGAAGGTGGCGCAAGTCCCCACCACAGCCGCCCCCACTGCGCACAGCACGGCCATGGTGCGCCGCCCGAACCTGCGCACGGAAAATGGCAACAGCTACAGTGAGTGTGGTGGTGGTGGTCAGAGGCGAAGTATATGTATATATTACCTCATCCTCGCTCGCTACAGCGGTCCTCAAGATTCCCTGTATCCTACTACCCACACCCACACCTCCCAGAGCCATTTAACGCTTCGGTCTGTAACTCTTCCCATCGTGCTTGTGTCAAAGGTCCCGTGTTTTTTTTTTTCCTGTGCTTCATTCTGGCCACCTAGACGGAAGAGGTCGTCCTGTTTCTGTCCCTAACCTCGAAAGGAAATTATTCCTTGGGGTTCCTGATGTTTTACACAAGGCAGTGATGGTAATCAACTGTGTCTCCTGTCCTAGATCATCAATCCTAATTCATTCATCGTCTCTGTTGTCATCAATTAAGGATGTAGAGCAGGTTTTTGGTTATTAGACGAAGATAGCGTTGATTGTTGCGCCGATATTAGGGAACAGAACGAGAGTAATGAAGAGGATGGGATCCCTTATGATTTGTAATGCAGGGAAGACCAGGTTAATGCAGTTGGAATATCTTATAATGGAAATTAGACGCGTGTGAGAGTAATGGTTCTTTGAATGAATGAATCACTGGGTGATGAATGGGGGAGATGCCTCTTGGGTCTTTGCAATATTACCGCAAATGTTCTTCATTCTTTCCATGCACTGGGCAGAGAAGATGAATGTGAATAGTGGGGAGAGAGAGAGGGAGGTGTGTATAAACCATGGTGGCGGGGGAGGTGGAAGATGTCTCAATGTTGCCAGTTGAGTCGTAGGATGAGTTGGGCAGAAGAGCTAGTGGTACTTATAAGTTGATCAGGGTGAAGACTAGAAATGGAAAGACATTTTAGCATTAGAAGGACGAGTACTCACACAGCGTACCGTAAATACCGATATGGCGAGTAACCGGAACTTGCGAATGAGTTTAGATATCTGAGTTCAAAGTCCAGTAAGGGTGACATTGTGTTAAGGGAAGGGTGAGAACGGAGTCATGCAAAGTGATGGACATATGATATGTACAGAACGTTAAGGTGAAAAGAGTGCTGTTCTGTGTGAACGAATGTATGAAGCCTCAATCGACGTTAAATCACATCACATTTATCTTGCAATTTGCTGCACCAGCTGCATTTTGACGTGTAACCCGTTAGATTTCCCATATAAAGTGAGTTATGAGAACACTAGAGGTGACTGATATACTCCTCTTTCTAAGGTGTGAGGGATCGCCCAAGGCGTTGCTGGAGAAGGTAGGAAAAAGATTCCGTGGAGTGAGATGAAGATATTCAAAATACATAGAGAGATGAAAGTCTGTCAAGAGGTTTTATTTATGCTTGAGGTGTAGCGGATGATATGTAGGTAATGAGGAATTATGAGAGTGAGGTTGATGGTATGAGGGTGTGGGTGAAGACTCAGGAGAAAGAAGGATGAGGAAGGATTGTGAGTACCTCATGAACGCCTTGGTGTCTCTGATGGAATTGCTTGAAACTGCCTCACGTGGCGACTAAACGCACAGATTTGAATAGCCATGACGCATTCTGGGTCCTAAGTTATTCCTATCAACGTGAAACAGAAGCTATGGAAGCTTCTAATGTAAACCGAAACTTTGTAGGCATCTTGTTGATGGTGTTTCATCTTAATTAGATTTTCGATTCAGTTATCTGAAGTTTTTGTTTTCTATTCTTTTATAGATTTTTTGTTGTTGTTCAATGGATTTGATTAGTTTCATGAAGATGGATTAGTAAGTAGATATGATAGGGTACATAGGCAGTTATATAGACTAATGAATGATGCATTGTTATACAGATAGATAGTTTATCTAAGCCTTTAAACTCCCTCTGCAATCATCCCTAACAACAAGTAAGGTTGTTGGTAATTTCTAAAAGTATTTTACAGGATCTCAAAGCATTTCGCAGAAATTTACAATCTCAAAGTATTTCACAGAAATTTACACTTTCTGTAGTTAGTTAATTACTGAAATTCATTACATTTCACTTTTGGTCACCATTCTCAGGTCACCATTCCCTGAGAATATGAAATCACTGACACCTTCGTCATAAAACGTAAAATAATATCTGTAAAGAAAAACAATAATATAAAGTTCTGATTTAAGTGATATATATTTTTTCCTTCAATGTCATCAACAAGCTCCAAATATCCCGGCCATTAGCGTGAGCTGAGAAAGGTAGATGGAAGAGACTGAAGAGAGAGAGAGGAGCAGCCCGTTGAGCGACTGGCTGGCTCGCTCTTGGCTTACCTGTCTGAGAGCTGACCCATGACCAGAGAACCAATGAGGAGGCCGCTCATGTAGGACGCCTGTACAGTGGCCATCATCCAACGCCGATCGCACACCAGCGAGAACTGTGGGCAAAGGACGCTGCTAGAGTGAGTACCTGCTGGGGAGGTTGGCTTTGTTCCTGTCCTGTCACCAGAGGGGCACTGCTGGAACTCCTGCTGGGGAAGTTGCTCCCTCCAGCGATAGCTTACATGGGCACATCTGTTGTAACAAATTCGGCATAGCACTTTGCCTTCAGCTAATTGTGCTGTGGGGAAAACACTGTGAGAGTACCTGCTATGGCGTTGTGTGTGTGTGTGTGTCAGAGGGCAATGCTTGGGAGATGCGTCTCCTCCCCATCGCTGATGCCACAGCGCCCCAGTGTCTGGGGTGAAAGGGTCACGCTTGAAGAATTATTTCCTTTTCTTCCTCCCCTTCCTCGCCCCCAGGTAAAATTCACGTGGTCAGTGATCATCTTTATTTTTCTGCATGATTATGACACTTTTTAAGTCATCTTGTCTCCTCTAGTTGATGGCAGGTCGTTACCAACCTTCGACCTCTGTTCGTCCCCCAGTGCACTTGGTAGTATGTCATCTTAACGTCATTCAGGTCTTCGTGAGTGAAAAAAGTTACATTTCAAGACACAAAAATATGAGGAGGAGAGAAAAGAAAAAAATGTACCGTGTTAATGAAGGATTGCCGATGCAAGCTGCATCGGAGTGGCACAAATGAACCTGATTATAACCACTGGAGGAGAGGAATTATCAGACAGTATATTGAAGCGGTTTGCAATTAGCGAAGTTGGCTGGCCGTGGCCTAGCTGGTTGTCCGAGTGGAAGAGGCATGAAGGAGGGAGGGAGAGAGAGAGAGAGAGAGAGAGAGAGAGAGAGAGAGAGGTGTGTGGGGTGGCCTTCCTCCTCCGTCAGCAGCACGAAAACCATTGTGAATTGAGCCTCGTAATAACATCCAGGTTCATCCTCAGCTCTTAATTGGACAATCCAAGTTCCCCTCCCTCCCTCCTCAACCTCAAGGGCATCGAGACTTGTTTGTGATGAGGGCCCTCAGGCGTTGTCCAATGGTACGTGGGTGTTCGCCCAGACGGTGAGTGTCCCTCTAAACTCATTCAGGGATTTGAACAGCGATGTGCAAACATCGTGACGCGTAAAGTTATACAAATGTCTTACGCTTTTGGGTTTGACTGACCGTGAATCAGAAGTCTCGTTTTAACTGTTAAGCCTCAGATGGTTGGACGAAACAAGTGGTGTGCCGCAGGGATCAGATGGTTGGACGAAACAAGTGGTGTGCCACAGGGATCAGTCTCGGGATTAGTTATATTTCTGGTATATGTATACATATATATCAATGACATTGATAACAATGGGGTTATGATGTGATATATTAAAATACGTAGACGGCAATCAGCATAATCTCTGTAGATTTACAAATCGTGAGTAAGGGAAAAAGGTGAAGGTGTATTGATATAATCTCCGGTAACCTAATGCCAAGTGAGCAGCTCGCGGAATCGGTAAAGAAGGCGAGGCTTCATATGTAGGGCATTCGAATTACGGTTCGTTGGCTCAACCCCGACTTGAATACTGTGCTCACATTTGGTCCCCTTACTCGAGGAAAGACGCGAATTTGAAAGAGTAAAGCTCCAAGCTTACCAAGATGATCTCTGAGACTGAGGAATTTGCCCTATGAAAGGACTCTGCAAGTCCGAAATTTACTGAACTTGGAAAAAGCAGGAATCAAGAGACAATCTGATAACACGTATACAAAATTATCAGTGGCTTCAGCAGTGTCGATCTGAGCAGCTGTTTCAGACTAGATCTGTCAGATTCCACTTTTGCGGTAATGGATGCAAACTCGTGGGCAAAAGTCTTGATTCGAATGAGGGTAAGAGTATTTTCCTTCAACGAGAGAGTTGAGATATGAAATCACTGACCAATAATGGAAGGTGAATGTTCTCCCATATAACGATCCGTTTGTAAACAGAGGTGCGTCAGATACTTTGCTTCAAGTCCGCGAATGACATTATAAGTGTCCTCGTCTGACATAAGTATTGATCAGAATTTGTAACCTGGTTGCTTTCTGACTCAAACGGCTCGAATCTCTACGTTCTTTTTGAACTCTCTCACCATCACAAACTGCCTTACAGATGGACTCGACTGCCTGCCGCTGTTTGAATTCCCTTACACTCCCGATTTCTGTGTCCTAAAAGCCGATGAGAGATTTATTAGTGTTGGATTGATCTAGTCTCTGTCAAACTACGTTGCAAGTTGCAGCCTGGCTGACCCAGAGTACACAACTTGATTCATGACATATTGTCTTCAGTTACATAGCAACACCAGACGTTGTCGCGACCAGACAGTAACTTTATGACCTCGATAAATAAACAAGTTACGTAGACCTAACATCTTGCTATTAGGTAAACAAATATACGAATGAAAGTGTTATGTTCAATACATGACGTATTGTGGGGGGATTAACGATAAAAAGACAATTCTATCGTATATCCTTAAGATCAGTAACCACACACACACACACACACACACACACACACACACACACACACACACACGCGCGCGCACAAACACACGTCTCCAAGCAGGGTACCCACCTCTGACACTAAGGTAGATTCGAACACGGATCTGTCAAACGTCCAGGAGTCGCAGGTGGCAGTGGAGGCGTTGGGTTCGATGGGCGGCAGGTGGTTGAGCCCTGACCCGCCCAGCTGTGCCACCTGGGAGGCCAGTTGAGTGTAGTTGTGGCTGTAGTACTCACACTTAGCGTAGCCATCTTTCTCACTCCTGCAGATTGTAATCAAAAGTAATCACCATCCATGTCATTTTCAATTAAAGTTAGAATCAATTCTTGATATGATGATTATGTACTTATTTGCATATTTTATTTCCCTGTTCGTATGCAGATGTGAGGCTCTGAGATTCACGGAGGAGGGAGAGGTTCTGTGCTTACCAGGGAATGGTGTAGTTGCGTAAGTCCAGTGGCGCGAAGTGCTGCACGTCCTCCTCGCCTTGCGTTCCGGCTTCGAATCCCGGCAGGCGACACCAGTGTTCAGGGGTGTAGCTGAGGAACGCTGTCGAGAGAAAGGAAGATCTACAGCTTATCATGACTACTACCATGTGATGTTGTCTGTGGTGATCACTAAGTTGTTACTGACTGTTGTGGTCTGTGGTGACCGAATGTTTCATCTGGTTATGACTTACTGTTCTTGATCTGTGATGACCAGGTGGTGTCATCTGTGATGAATGACACGTTAGTATCTGTGATGAGCAAATGTTGATCCCAAATCTCCCTCCCAAGGAAGAGGTCGTCAGGTGTGTGTGTGTGTGTGTGTGTTCACATGAGAATAGTTCACAGTGGTTGGAACAGTTTCTCAATTGTTTTGAATGTAGAATAGTCTTCCTCTCACCTATGGGTATTCACTCAGTCCTAGGACATGGAAAAAAGCACCACCCACGTCTATTTGGGAACAAATCGTCTAATAACTTAAATGTGAGGTCGACTCTCGCTTTCCAAGGCTAATTTTTCTACTGCATTACAGTCCATCACAGTCAGTTTACTTCCCTTTTCTTGTAATATGTAGTTTCTGAAGTCATAAAAGTGTAGCAAGTACGTTAATATCATCTTAGTGAGAACTTTGTCCTTAAGTCTGAATCTTAAGGTAGCCTCAGCACTTGCAACTGGTTACCTCTAGTAACCAGGGAATCTCAGTGGGGTAGACGAAATCTGGTTAAGTTTGATGCTTCCTAGACCCAGTTTCTTTCTACCCGTCTCTCTATCGAAAACTCCTCACAACTCTCGTTTCTCCTTTGACGATTCTGTAATTCCACCTCTTGACTCAATGAGCATACTTGGTATTACTGTAACATCCAATCTTTCTTGGAAACCCCACATTATGGGAATAGCTAAGGCTGCCTCTAAGAAGCTGGGTGTACTGTTTAGATGTCGTAACTTTTTCTCTTCTGAACAGTTGCTCCGTTTATACAAGGGATTGATTCGTTCTTGTATGGAGTACTGCTCTCACATATGGTGTGGTTTTTGCTCTGTTTCCTTACTAAACAGAGTTGAGTCGAAAACGATCTGACTTATAAACTGTCACAGGCTAACTTCCAAACTTGACTCCCTTGCCCTACGCCGCAATGTTGGTTTACTTTCCCTTTTCTATAGGTATTATTTTGGATTTTGCTCCCGAGAACTGGCCCCTTGTGTGCCCCCACCACTAGCTAGACCACGCAATACTCGGCAAGCTGCTGCGTCACATGATTACTGTGTTGCCATCGGCAACTCATGGATGGGCCGTTTTGATAACTGCTTCTTTCCCTACACGTCGAAGCTTTGAAACTCTCTACCTTCTCATGTCTTTCCCAATAAATATGATCTGGCACATTTCAAAAGACAGGTCTTTCACTTCCTCGAAAATTCGTAAATACTTTCCCTGTCTGTTTTTCCCCTTTCATAATCCTCTCTATATTTCAAGTGAGAACCGGCCTTGATATGGGCTTTTGTTCATGACTGGAGCCTCCAACGTAAAAAGAAGAGGAAGAAGAAGAGAAAAAAAAAAAAGGATTTCCTAATGGTAATAATGGTGATAATAATAATGACAGTAACATGCCAAGGCCGAACACATGCTAAAGCCGGACATATGCCAAGGGCGGGCACATGCCAAGGCCGGACACATAATCATAACTTCCATCCACCCTTTGCCTTTCTATCTTTGCTGCCTCAGTCAGAAAGGAAGAAAAAAAAAAAAAAAAAAAAGGGTGTTGGCGAGGCGACTATTTCGGGCTATTTATACAAGTCTGCCTGAGCGTCGCAGGTACGTATCTGATTAAACATCAAGAGAAACTTCACTTAAAAAGGAATTCAAGTAGAAGAGGAAGAAGTTGCCTTCGGGAATATTTGCTCTTGTGGCGTCCTCTGGCCCCCCCTGCAGACGATAAAGGTATTTTTACCAACTTGTGTTGCACCTCGAAAACAGAGCAATGATACCGTCCATCGTAACACATACCGTCAGGATTCATGACCTCCTCGTAAAAAGAAGTAGAATGAAGTACTTCAATTTTCTTGTGCCAAATAACAACTCAGTGTTAGAGGGAAGAGGATCACCGGACTGAGGAGATGTTTATGCTACGTGTGCAGTGGAGGTGAATGCGTCTCACTCGACTCTTAAACTGTGGTGTTTGGGGGAGACGTGATCTTATCTATGGCTACCCAAGGGCGAGGCTCTGGGACCTCAGGAGATTTTATGATTAAAAGTCACATTGAAACAAGAGGTAGAGATTCTTTAGATCTTATATATTGATGTAGAGGTAAGGATTCTTTGAATCTTGTGCACTGACGCAGAGGTAAATATTTTTTGAATATTATTCACTGTTACAGAGGGAACGATTCTTTCAGTCTCATACATCGATGCAGAGGTAAACATCCTTTGGGTATACTGGGTGCAGAGATGATTTGTATTGTGTGAGGGGTCATGCAACACATTGAGGGGAGTGTAAGCAACAATGGGGACACCAATCAAGGAAGATATTACTACAATAATGCCTGAGATGAAATCTCTCAGTGGTGGAAATTAACCATCATGTTCAATCAAACATTGTAACAGGTGTTTAGATGAAGCCAGTGGTTACCATCTGTTGTATCACTTCCCTTTAATTAATCAGTTTGTCAGAATATTTTTCTTTTTGATTGAGTACGAGTGATAGATTCTGTCTTTATTCATCTACTTAAGAAAATCTATAGCTGAGGTACAGTCCTGGTGTTTACAAGTGATGCAGATCGATCAGTCTTTCACAACGGGGTTGATTTATTTACATAGACTATCCTCTAAAGTCGGTTTATTTACATTTAACATTCTACTAAATCGGGTTTATTTACGACCAGCGCTTCGGTAGGTCTCTCCAACGTACGTGGAAGCAGGGAGCCACTGTACGACGCCCGATCGCGGCCGGCTGAACTGCCGGGCGTACGATAACTATCCCCGTTAATGAAGATAATTTGTTTATAAATGTCTATTTATAACGTGTGACAAAAAAAATCGCATCAAGCATCTCAAGAGGTGGATGGGTTTTTGGCAACTCTCTCTCTTCCAACTGAAGATTTATTTTCCTTCTTTTATTCACATAATTCTTAAGTTTTGTTAATGAACAAACATTTCCGTCTGTGCCAAATTTCACAACAATATTTTGGCGTCGAACGAAGTTCTCAGATCTGTGTGGATAATAGAGAGAGAGAGAGAGAGAGAAGAGAAAAGTGTGAGAGAGAGAGAGAGAGAGAGAGAGAAGAGAAAAGTGTGAGAGAGAGA
>JAYMFT010421507.1:0-17622 GCA_038088735.1 Panulirus argus
GGGGGGAAAAAAAAAAAAAAAAAAAAAAAAAAAAAAAGGGAGAGAGAGAGAGAGAGAAAGAAAAAGTGACTCCACCTGGTGTTTGTTGGATGTAGACAGGCAGAACCCATTTGGAGAATTCTGATATTTTAGAAGGGGATGCTCTGATTGACAGCAGAGGGTACACTTACTACTCTGCTACCCTAGAGACATTCGGACAGACAGTAACTAGATATTTATGAATCAGTTCATCAGTACTTTAAAAATTCTCATACATTACCTTAAAGATAAAAATAAAAAAATACAACTTCTATATACTTACTGACTGTAGCCTAAGGGCATCTGCCACAGTATTTAGGTACAATGGGGGATTTGGCCATAACCTCTGCTTGGCCTCAAGACACCTCTGAAGGTCCTTACCCACTGGTTCTACAGCATATACTGCAGCAATAAATAAAAATTGGGACAAAATGAGTGATGGAAAGGTATAACTAGAAAATGAATACCCAGCCATATGGATAATTCATAATTCAATTCAAGTAACCACAAGTATATTTTCACTGGTAAACTTACACGAGCTAGCATATCAACCCTTCACTGAACCTGGATGCAAACTTAGTTTTGGGACCATCCATCTGATACAGATTTCATTTACTGTAGATGTCATCAGTAAATTCCAATTCATTGCAAATCTTAGGAATTATCAAAAAATCTAATTGCTATCAGAATTTCACTTCTAATTGATTAGTATAAAACACTGATAAACTTGTTATATGGAGGTTTATACATTATTTACTATATTTATGGCTGGGATGCTCTTTACAATTAAATTTACATTCATTATATGGCTCATCTTCATAGCACGCATGTGAATATGAAAACCGGTTAAAAAGTAATTTGTTCTTTTGTATTTAATCATAACACCTTCAAAGGTTTAACTATACTAGTCATGAACATATGTAATCCTGTAAAATAAATTAATTTAATTCACAATACTGCAGTATCAAAGCACACATAAATACAAAAGTTATAATAATCTTAATGTTTTGATAAGAAACCACAATAGAGGAAGTGGTTCAGTAGTATTGGAATGGGATAATGCTGCATCACAAAGATAAGCTGAAGGTAGAGCATTGAAGGTAGGGAGCTGAAGTATCACAGGCACTTGTGCAGCTGGGCAGAGGTGGTATCTTCAAAACTTTATTCCACCAGAGAGGCCATTATCTGCATGACAAGGGTGCAAAAAGCTTGCTGATGGTACATTCCCTGAGGTTCTGTCAGCATAAGGGTTTAAGACCAAGTGTGTTAACAAAACTATAATTGATAAAGTCTACTTTAAAATAATAAATGTACAATACTGTATCTACTGAGGCTATTTCATCTCAAGTTATTAATTCATATCGGGCCTTAAACATAATGATTTACAGAAAATTAGATATATTTCTCAAAATATTCATGCAGTTATCATAGGTATGTCTTACATACAACCTACAACCCATCAAACCACCCAACTCCCTCTCCTCACAGTATCCCATTGTTATTGCTGTCTTCATTTACCAAAATCCTTGAAAAACTAATCAACAAAAGAGTAAAAAAAACTATCCCACTCTCACCATCACAACATGGCTTTAAACCCAATCACTCACTACCACACAGCAATAAAAACTCTAGACAACACAATTTGGGTGGCTACAACCAACCACAACTCCCTTCCCACACACTATCAATGGCAAACAATAACAAAACATTCAGCACCATCCCCAAAACATCTCACACAAAAGATAATTGACACCACTCTCTACGACAATGACAATACCTGTAAATGGTTAACCAACTTCATGGCTGACTCAGAGCAAGAGTCATGCACAAAGGTTTCTACTCCTAAATCCTTAAGCTATAAAGTGAAGTTCCCTAATGGTGTCTTCATACTTCTGCAATCTTCTCTTAAACTACCCTCCAACATCTCCTGCAGACCACATTATGTAAGTCCTTTCATATGCAGATGACCTAACAGTTGCATCACTGTCACACTAACATTACACAAATGAATCTACATCATGCAATTAGAACCTCACTCAAAACACAATGTCTGCATCACCACAAAGTCCACTGCCATTCGTTTGACTCCTGTCAGACATGAATCCATCCTACGCCCTTCTGTTACCCTCAATGGTCAACCATTCCCACTCAACAAAACTACAATACTGGACATCATTCATGACATGCACAACATTCACTCCCTGCACCACAAACATCAATACAATAGCTATAAATAATCTAATGCTCCCATAACACTTACTAGTACAAGAATTAGGCTAGAAAAAGAAAACATTTGTGTAGTATCCTGTGCAAACAATTAAATCAGTCCACCCTGAACTACACTTAAGCTTCCAGGCCATCCTGGTCATAAGCAAAGCCGCAAATCAAACAAAACAAAGCACTTATCACTGGCTACCTAGTAACCACAAACATTCAATAACTACACGAAGAAACATGAAAATTCCATTATGGTCTCATTTTAATACGCCAAGCACTCAGATTCTTGCAATGGCACCAGGCCCTTCCATAACAAATTAGCAATCCCTATGTAGAAATAAAAAGGCTGGCCCCTGTCTCACACTTGGGGAACCTATACTCACAGATCCCTATCCCCCAACAAACACAACAATGACAAAACATATACATATCAAAGGATACAAGCACTAAACAACCCCCACCCTAACCCAATCTCAAACACCGCTCTGCAAGATATCAAGCCATCAGAAACTACACTCCCTAAACATGAATGAGTTACCCTTTTATGTCTGGACTCTGAACACCAACCATTGCCCTTACATTACAAACATCATTTCAAAATACAGTATCACAAGACCTCTCATATAAAAGATGCGACTACCACAATGAAGTCATGGAAAACTTACACCTCTAAATCCCTACACTCTTCCCACATAGACATGCACAAAATATCACTGCACTGTATGACCTGCAGTCCCACCTGGTGAACATTGCTGGCTCCTGAGCACTGAAGGAGCCTGAGAGAAGGGTCCCCTGGGGAACGAAGGCAGAAAGGTAGGTATGTATAAATAGATTTACCATACTAAAAGCAAGCTGAAGCATGCAAAACTATTCCCTAAAACATTCTGGTCAGCTTACATCACACTTCAAATTATGAAAGACCCAAAAGCTACATTTAAAACCACTGTGTCTCTATCTATATCTCTGATGCCTATTCCATTTGAAAACTACCTGAAGGAGGTGGCCACAGCAAAAGAGTCTCCAGTTATGGAGACTGTTTTGCCAATTCTTAGCCTTTAGTGCCTCACTCTTTACAGGTCATTGGCAGAGGGCAACTCCAGTACAGTGTTTTCAAAGGCTCCTACCTGATGTTCCTGCCAACTACTTCTGCTTAATGTGTGTACCTAATTTTACAACCCACTACTTCTATCTATTGCTCCCAGCTAATGTTCCTGCCTACTAATTCTATCTATTGCTTCTACATTTTGTCAAAAGGCAGGGTTAGCACACTGCACTCACCGCAAGAAAATCTGTAGTTTAGAAGCATGAGTTGTGTGAGCTTAGAGTTATCAAGTGTTATGTGCAACAAGGAGAGATTTGTATGTTTGTGGACAGAATGCTAGCAGGTCACATGTGGGTGAGGCAGAAAAAAAAGACATCTACCTGGGTCAAAAAAGTACAACTTAACTACCACAGATGTGCTGGATCACTACACAACTGCCATGTACCCTCACAATACCCGGAGGGTAGTATTGGTAATATACCCCCCACTTGGTCAGTGGCTGCCTACAAACTACTATCTATTTACTATCTACTGTTTGTGCTGTGTTTCAGGTGAGCATATAATCAAAGGAGAACCATCAATGTGAGAAAGATTAAATGAAGCCATTTTTTTCAGACACTTCTCCCAGCACTGTGTCTGTACATAAATAAGATGTCTTTTTTTTCTTTGAGTGTGTGTGTGTGTGTGTGTGAGAGATTAAGTATCAGAGACACAGGAAAATAAATGTAAACTCATTGCAAGGTGAGTTTGGAGAGGAGCTTCTGTTACAGCCGTCCAAACAAAGTAAGTCAGAATTTTGCCACACAGTAGCTAAACATTACATTAAGAATAAGATAGCAAGATATATATGTTGTGGATGACCCCATGAATAGATGTGGTGGATGATGTGAGGGGGAAGAGGGAGGTAGTGTCTTCCCAAAGTACAACATCTGGAGTAAGAACAGACTACTACAATGTACTGTTAGAGTGACATATATGGTGACTCCACTGCCAATGAAAGGGAGGGCTCACGCAGCAGAGTAATGGACCCTAATATGACCCCTGATGGCTAACTCAAGGAATATCTCATCCCCTACCCTTGGAGCAATCTGTTAGGTAGTTGGCTGTTGATAGTAGCTGCCCACAGTAGTACTACTGTTCTGACTGAGAAGCGTTAAAGCGGTACCCAGAACCACCTTACACGTTAGTAATGCTGGTCTTACTTTCTGTCTTATCAGGGTGCAACTACTGTCTAGTCCTGCCATCTTCTTACAAGCACCATACACCTACTCAAACCTCACTTATTTTCTTCAAAAAAGTTCTCTTGTCATCTTCTGTCTGCAGAATTGTATGCAAATGTAATCTCATAAAGTCTAACAAACCTATGGCCCCTAAGAATCTCCAGGTTCCTGCCAGACCCTACTGCCAGAGAGTAGTATTACCAGTCCCTACCAAGACCTTTCCCTCTCTGATAGACCTGTCTCTTTTTCTACTCACTATACCAACATTCATGGTCTCTTTAGTAACCTCTCTTCTGCTAAACACCATCTGTCTACTACCTTTCCAAATATCTTACTTCTCTCTGACACCCAATTGTCAAATGATGTTCTCATTAGCCCCATTTCCATATCCAACTATAATCTACATTTCAGGTTCAAAGGTGATGTCTGTGTTTATTTCAACATCAACACACCTGTTGCATGTCTCAAGGGTAGTGAGTCCTCAAACTTTGATTTTTCTGGCTAAAGGTCAGTCTCCTAACTAACACACTTTACCTTTGTTTTGCATACTGCTCTCATAATTCTGCAAATTTTATATCTTTCTTACATTCTCTAAACTCCTGCCATGAGACTAAGGTATCTCCTCATCCACAATCTGAGATCTACCAAGGGGATTTCAATGTTCACCATAGGGAATGGTTGAATTCCTCCCATATGGATGGTGGGGGATTTGAAGCCCTCATATTTTTCATTCTCAAATATCTACAGCAAATCATCTCCCATCCTTCCCATATTCCTGACCACTGTGACCAGTCTCCTAATATTCTGGATCTGTTTTTCACATCTAATCCTTTGCGATGTAAATACACAATCTTGCACCTAATTGGTTTATCTAACCACGCTCTCATATAAGTGTCTATTTGAAAGGCAACTCCCCTACAGCTGCCCCTTCTAAATGTAAATACTGGCACCTCAACAAACCTGACTGGAATAACTTACAAAAATTCTTTTCTGAGTTTCCTTGCATAAATTACTGTTTCCTATGTGGTGATGCTTCTGTTTCCACCAAATGCACAACAGAGGTTATTTTTGCTGGAATGGAAGCATTTATCCTCTCTTCCTCCAACATAACCTCTTCTTCTAATCCATGGTTCAATTGTTCCTGTTCTGAAGACAATCAGGCAAAGGACAAGGCTTAACAGGCTTGGAAAAATTCTCCGCTTCCAGTCAGCATTTATCACTGCCTATAATCACTGCAAGTATGTTATCCATGTGGAAAAGCATTCCTTTATTCAAAGAAAGTGCAAGAACCTCTCCTTATCATCCACAGACAGGTCTTTCTGCTCTTTAGCTTAAGGCATCACTAACAACTTCTGGCACACTACCTTTCCTTCACTGGTCTATTCTGATGATCCTGTACCTATCTATCCTGTAGACAAAGCAAATCTCTTTAGTTCCTGTTTCTCCTCTACCTCTACCTTGGATGACTAACATTTCTTCACCATCTGATGCTCCTCTTACTAATCCTATGCCAATTCAAACTGTCCAAGAAGTGCCTGTCTCTCTGGACACATGCAAGGCTAATGGTCCTCATGGCTTCCATTCCCATGTACTGAGAGAGTGTGCTTTTGAATCTGCACCTGCGTTTATCTGTCTGTTCCATTTCTGTTTATAAACCAGAGCTTTCCCCTTCTTCTTGGAAACAAGCTTTGGTGCATTCTATCCCTAAGAAGGATGACCGTTCTAACCCCTTTAACTATCATCCTGTTGCTTTGACATCTACCATTTTCTAAGTGTTATAATCTCTCCTCATCTCCCATATCCTCAGACATTTTGAATCTCATAGTCTTCTCTCTTATCACCAGTATAGCTTCTGTAAGGCAAGATCCACTAGTGATATTCTTTGCTATCTTACTTACATCTAGTAATCATCCCTAAAAGATTCTGGGGAATTCTATGTAGTTGCCCTTAACATATCCAAAGCTTCTGCATGGTGTGTTATTGGGGTCTCCTCTAAGCTCCCCTCTTTTGGTTTCCCTCCAATATACCTAGCTTTCTCTCTGGCCAATCTGTCTGTGTGGTTGATGATGGATTAGCCCCTCCCCCTATCTCCATCAACAGTGGTGTCCCTCAAGATTCTGTCTTGTTTCCTACGCTTTTTCTCCTTTTTATAAATGATTTCCTCTCTTCCACAAATAACGAAATGCACTCATATGTTAATGACTCACAGCTACATTCCTCAACATCCATTAATTCTGCTCCTTCTTCTCTTACTCAATCTGCATCTCGTCTTTGCACAACTTCCTCAGTAAACTCAGTCTTGTACAGGATATCTCAGTGGGGCACACAGTATCCAGTTAAGTTTAATGCCTCCAAGACCCAGTTTCTGCCCATCTCTCCTCTGAAAATTCCTCTCAACTTTATTCTCTCCTTTGGTAGTTCTGCATCTCCACCTCTTGACTCAATAAACTCACTGGGTTCTATTGTAACATTCACTCTATCTTGAAAACCCTACATTATGGAAATAGCTAAATCTGCCCCTAAAAAATTGGGAGTCCTGTTTAAATGTCGAAACTTCTTTTACTCTAAATAGTTCCTCCATTTATAAAAGGATTGCTGCTCTCACATCCTTACTTGACAGAGTTGAGTTGTGAGCAGTCCAACTTATAAACTCTCCAAGGCTAACTTCAAAACTTGACCTGTCTGCCCTCCACTGCAATGTTGGTATACTATCACTTTTCTGCAGGTATTACTTTGGATTTTGCTTTCAAGAGCTGGCTCTTTGTGTGACCCAACCACTAGCTAGACCACACACTACTCGCATGCTTCCACTTCACATGATTACTGTGAGACTGTTGGCAACTCAAGGGTGAGCCGTTATGATACCTGTTTCTTTCTCTACACTTCGAAACTTTGGATTACTCTACCCTCTCATGCCTTTCCCAATAACTATGACCTGACATATTTCTAAAGACAAGTTTTTCATTTCCTCCAAAATTCATACATTCTTTCCCTAGTTTGTTCTTTTTTCTTTTCATCAACCTCTCTATATTTCAATTAAGGCCCAAACATGACATGGACTTCTGCCTGTGACCGGAGCCTACAACATAAAAAATAGCTATCAATTCGTACCTGCCCCAGGAACCTCCTTGCAAGGTTCCTAGTTTTACTCAAGGACCCTTTTTCCAGGAGCTCCTGCAGCCCCAAGGCTGCACTTCTTTCAGTATGTTACAGAGGATGCAGATTTTTGGTGGTCCTGCATGGTCCTCACTGATGAGAAGACTTTCACCAGCAACAACCATGGCAAAATACATATGAAGACTCAATGATACTAAGTAAGCATAATGAAATCCTTTGAAGTAAGACATTCTTCAATGAGACAGTTCTCCCTTTCATCTAGAAACAATAATACAGCTTCACCAAAGGTACTTTTTACTTGTGGTGTGATTATAAGGAGGTGAAGTCCAGTAACACCTTTTTCTAGATATGCTTATATACACTGATTTTAAGTAAAGACTTGATTTGCATATCATACAAAAAAGTATCCTCTTTATGAACTAAAACTTTAGAGTTAAGAACGGTGAGGAATGACATTTAATACATTATATAGATTAGACGGAAAAGAAAATATGAGCAATTCAACTAACTTGGGAACAAAACAATTATGACAAAAATATCAGCTTAAACTGCAACACTGCATGCTGAGGAAGCAGGAATAATATCAGCCCTATAAATTTCATTTAAGGATTGTTGAGAAAGAAGAATTACTGAAAGGATTACCTTCTGAGAAGTCTTTGCTCTTTAAATGAAGAATTAATGGTTTAAATGATAACAGTAGTACTAATAACTCAAGATTTTTTTCTTTTTCCACCATTTCCCATGTTAGTGAGGTAGCGCCAAGAACAGACGAAAAAATGGCCTCATACACTCGTATTCATTTTCTATAAAAAAATAACTAAAACTATTGTGTTAAGTAGAATGAAAATAATGTAGAATCTCTATATTTACTTTACGAAGATCTGAACTTCAGGAAGATTCAACCCACATTTTGATCTCATTTTTGATGGATTGTCTGCAGTTTACTGGAATAAAAAAAAACAGAAAAGGTAAGAATATAACTGCAAATAATAAATGTGACAAAATAAGTAGTGTTCAAAAAATTAAAAATAAAAAGTTAATTGGTAGGTTAAAGTCATCCAAGAAAGACTGTCGAAGAAGTTATGGAATCTCATTAATGGTTACTTTCTTTACTTCATACACAATACATCTACACATGATAATGGGCCACATATGCAACACATACACATCAATTTTTAAAAGTTGCTATCAATCAATTCTCTATCTTCTTAGCTCCCTATTCCCTTTGTATACCTCTGTCCTTTCCAACTTTACTATCACTTCTTCCCCATATATAACTTCATAACTTTGTTGTTGCACCCTTCAGTCTTTTCATATAGTCTTGTCTAATGGTGCTGGTTGTGAAATATCTACCTTTGTGACAGTGAGATGAATGTGAAATATTCTCAAAAGATGAGGTGGTGGTCAGAAACAGAATACTTTGGCAATATTCATATCACCCCAGTAAGATTGTGCAATTTGGTATCAATGATATACAAAGAAGGTGAAGGCAAAATGAGTCAAATTTTTGAAAAATGTGCCCAAGACCAGAATGTTTTGAACATTTCTACAGAGCCTATTTCTCTTCAGGAGATAAGAACCTTATCATAAAAAGGTATAAAAAGATGTGATATAAAAAGCAAGGCTTCTAAGCCTTAAAGGAAGGGTGCAAACTATGGTTTACAGCATGTTCTTTATTTGAATAAAACACAGTCTTCATGCAAAAATCCACTGAATTTTTTCTTTAATTTACTTTATTTTGATTAAGAAATGATAATGCAAGAGCATTTGTGATTCATTTCAAGAAAATGTTAGCCTAATTGTAATGAATATCTAAGCCAACTGAAAACAAGCCTAAATACCTTTACCTCTAATTTTCAGAAGAGTGGTTAATAAAAATTATTTATCTGCATTAAAATCTTCATACAATTACCTCTACAGAGTAAACATAAGAAACTAGCAAGTGCTATATGCTTTGATATTAGTTATCTTTGGTAATTTTAAAAGAGTACCTAATAGATGCAATTCTGCTGTGATGGCAAGGCTAGCACATAGCACTCAGTTATTGAATAATGCAGGTTCCCTCTGCTGTTATGAACATTGAATAATCATCTATCTGAATTCATCTAGAACTGACTCCAGATATATACCAAGTTTGCTTTGGAATATTTCTGTAATTGTTCCATACAAGTTTCTTATTTCTCCTAGTATTACAATGAAGTCTTTCTAGCTTTCTTGAGTGGCTCACACAAATTTTTGAATTATATCTCTTTGGTTATCCCTGGGGTAGGAGAGAAAGAATTCTATCTCCGTATTCCATGTGTGTCATAGAAGGCGACTAAAGGGGGCAGGAGCTGGGGGCTGGAAACCCCCTTCTTGTATTTCAGTTTCTAAAAGATTCAACAGAAGAAGGAGCCAAGCAGGGAGTGCTCATCCTCCTTGAAGGCTCAGGCTGGCATGGCTAAATGTCTGTGGTTATAACCAAGATGAGAATATAAAAGAGATAGGTAGTATGTTTGAGGAAACAGACCTGGTAAATCTGGCTCTGAGTAAAACAAAGCTCAAGGGTTAAGGAGAAGAATTATTTGGAAATGTCATAGGAGTAAAGTCGGGGGTTGGTCAGAGGGCAAGAGCTAAAGAAGGGGGTAGCACTACTGCTTAAGCAGGAGTTACTGGAGTGTGTGAAAGAGGAAGGAAGTGAGCTCTAGAATGATGTGGGTAAAAGTGAAATGGATTGCGAGAGATGGGTGATTAGTGCTTATGCACCTGGCCATCAGAAGAAAGAACACAAAAGAGAAGTGTTTTGGGAGCAGCTGAGTGAGAGTGTCTGCAATTTTAATGCAAAAGACTGATTATTAGAGTTGAATGGTTATTTGAGTTGAATTATTTAAATGTGAAGGTGAGTAATGTGGCAGCTGTTAGCATAATTGAGGGGGTATGAGGTACTCAGTAATATGAGTAGAAATGCTGGACAGCTTGAGGAATTATGTGCTGAAAAAGGAATGGTGATTGTGAATACCTGGTTTAAAAAGAGGCACATTCAATAGTATATATATGTGATCAGGAAAGATGGTCAGCGAGTATCATTGGATTACATACTAACTGATGGTCATGCAGAAGAGAGACTTTTGGATGTGAATGTGCTGAGAGGGGCAGCTGCTGGATGTCTGATCATTACCTTGTGGAGGTTAGGGTGAAGATTTATGGAGGTTTTTGGAAAAGCAGGAACATTATAGGGGAGAAAAGAAAGTGGATTCCTTGGAGTGCAAAATTATTAGACATGACTGTCATCGTAATGGTTCCATTTGCAACCACTATGACTTTCCTTTCATCCATTTCCTTAGTTTACTTTTAATGTTTTATTTTGATACTTCATCAAAAACCATGCAGTTCATCTTGTTCAATGCTTGGGCGACGGCTAATAAAACTGTCCTCTCTTTCTTTACAAAAGAGTTTCATATACAGTACTAGTATGTTATCAAAGTCAACTAAGAGTCGAGTCTGTTATTTCTTCTGGTAAAAGTCTATGCTGGCTGTTTATATACTGTAACTGATGTCATCAAATGTTCCAGTATTCAATTTTTATCACTTTCATAATTTTTAAATACATGTGATGTCAGGATCATTGATTTATACTTATTTGGTATTAGCTTAGATCCTCCTTTGTGTACTGGTGTTATATATGCCATTTTAAGTATAACTGCTGCACTCATTTGATCAATGCTTTGTCACATCAACATATCAACATTTATGTTACTGTCAACTTCATCTTTTTAACCCTTCAGCTGCAACAATTCTTTGACAGGGACCAGGCTATGGGCTGTGATGTGCCCTCAAGAAGCCATATTTTGTTTCAAATTGCATGCCTATATATATGACTGATGGCTTTCAATCTTATGTAAGTTCCCAGTTAATATGTGATCCCATCTCTTATACGTGGATGTAACTAGGAATCTATGAACACAACCGGAAAAAATATCTAGCATCAGAGTCAACAAAATATCTTCAAGGAGAGTGTAACTGTCATCAAAGTGGGAAGCCAGATTTATACACAGACCATTTTAATCAGTCTTATGATTAAGGAAACTTTCTTTTGTACAAGTATTTCGTATATATGATGAAAATAAGGTAATTTTTATTCAGTCATTTAAATAATGTTCTATGTGTGAAAATGAAATAGTTTTTCACACACGACTGCCATTTCCCACATTAGCAAGGTAGCTTCAGAAGTAGACAAAGAAAGGCCGCATTCTCTTACATCCATCCTCTAGCTGTCATGTGTAATGCACTGAAACCACATCTCCTTATCTACGACCAAGCCCCACAGATCTTTCTATTTTTTAACCTAGCCACTTTACAAGACCTGGTTCAGTCCAATGACAGCACATCGACCCCTATATATAACATCAATCCAATTCACCCTGTCCGATGCACACCTTTCACCCTTCTGCATGTTCAGGCCCCAATTGCTAAAAATCTTTTTCATTCCATCCTTCTGTCTCCAATAAAGTCTCCATGTTTTCCCTGTTCTCTCCACTTTTGACTCATTTATCCTCTTTGTCAACCTTTCCCCATTCATTCTCTCCATATGTCCAAACCATTTTGGCACATCCTCATCAGCTTTCTCAACCACACTCTTCTTATTACCACACCTCTTTCTTACCCTTTTATTACTTATTTGATCAAACCACGTTACACTACACATTGAAATATATATACATAAATAATCCCTTAAAAAAAAAAAAGTTATGGTGTCTCTTGTGCCATGGCCACCCCCTTGAGGGAGTACCCGAAAGGAAAGGGCAGCAGAGATATGGATAGAGAGACTAGTAATGACATCTCTACCAACAGACATTCATCTCTTTAATGTGTAGCATATAAAGTCCCAGCATAAGACAGCTACATATTGCCTTTGTGGTCCACCATCTCAATCTTGCCAAGCCCACATCAAAGTTTAAGGCTCAGATTATATATTTATAACTTTTTGTTGAGCTTGAAGAGCAAGACAAGAAGTAGTGGCTCATCACATTGTAAAAGAATCCATTAGTGATGTCAAGCTGACGACTACTGTTAAAAAATTTCCCAAATAAAATACGAATAAGCATTTTGGAAAATTGTTCAACTAAATCAATGCCAATACAGTATGATCCTCATTGCAACACATCAGGTATAAAAATGTTAATAAGAAAGGATTTTGGTAAGTCCTGGCTTTAAGAAGTACACGGAAGATTTCTAAATTGTGTTAAAAATTTTTATGATGAAATCACTGCCTATGTGAGGGTAATGGTGGTAATAGTGATTAACTTTTAATAAATGCAGAGTGCTTTTGGGCTGTGTAATTGGAACATTGTGCAAAATGAGAGGGATATGGGGCGACTGCAACATAAAACAGATAAGAGTTTGAGAAACAAATCCCATTTTACACCTCAACCTCTATGATAGGGGCCAAAGTCATTTTAGATCTTCTTAGCCCTTGTTACCAGCCCTATGTTGTCCAAAAAAGTACTATAAACAGTCATTAACTATTTGTAAATAAGTTGTAATAGCCAGCACTAAAGCCTTTATTTAGTGTTAAGTCATTTAATCCTAAACGTACATTACTCACTCCTCACAACATTAGATAAAATTAGTTTAAATATCTACCACAATTTTTTTATTAGCATGCTGATATCTACTGACCAGCTGAACTGTGAGGCTCTGCAAGTACTTGTAAATGATGAACTTCATCCATATGGTTATCATCAGCTGATTAGGAAATAACTGGCTCAGGACAGCAACCTGAAAATGCTGCAGTCTGGGTCATCAGATATGAAAGATGAAGAAAGCACAGTCTATGATTGCCACCAGAAAAAATATTAAATAAAAAAAAATGTGGAGGCAACTGACTGATTAACTTCATGTAATTTATTTCTTTTACCAAGAAAAAGATATCTGAAAACTGAAAACTGTTTAAATAAAATTACATATTTTGGATTCCTTTAACCCATTCCTTTATCTTTGCAGCTGCATCAACATCTACAAATGCATATCTTCACTCTGAGATTCCACAAGTTCAAGGATACGTTCTGGGTAGGAATAAGGAGGGGGCTGTTATGGGCACCAAATGCTTCCTTAGAAAATCACTCTCAGTTACCCTGAAGACACAACAGGGTTGGGAATGCAGCCTGTGTCAATGATGAAACATTTGCCAATTTCTGCTCATATATATACAGCACCTATATAAGTGTTACGATATATATATATATATATATATATATATATATATATATATATATATATATATATATATATATATCAAGAAATTAAAGAATAAGGAGATGACTTGTTGTCAATGGGTTGAACCATAGCATATGAAACAACTGGTGGAAACACAGGGCCTGGTTGCGGGTAGGAGGGGGAACTAGTTTCAGTGCATTATCTGAGACAGCTAAAGAGTGGGTGCGAGTAAATGAAGCCATGGTGAACATGCATGACAAAAAGAAAATCATTCCACCAGTACGTTAAAAAAAATTAATGCTAGGACATACATAAAAGCAACATTGTACTCTCTTATCTCTAACAGTCGTGATGCAGTAGCCTTCTGAGGGTATTATAAGGCTACATTTATTTCATGCTGTTTATTTCTCATTCTGTAAGGGTACAAAAATCTTGAATAATTAGGAAAGGAAAAATATCAATGTGTGGATGTTAAAATGTTAAAAGATCATCAATCTATTTATATTAACATTATTGTCTAAAATTTCTGAAGGTATTCAAAAACCCCTTCCCCTTTCCTATCTTTACAACAAAAGATAAATTTCAGTCTAAACCATATCCCTAAAGGAAGCTAAATTGAGACAGTGGGCCACAGTGAAATAATATGACCACCTGGTTGCAGAAAGGATGACATTAAAGTAATGATGTTACATCTATCTATAACTCTGATGCCCATTCCCTTTGCTAATAGTCTCCACTTATCCCTGTCCTTACATGCCTCCCCTGCATACACCATTTCATGCATTCTTCCAAAATATCTCTCCCTCCAGTAATCTTCCACTGTACTTCCCCACATCACAGGTGGTCTCCTCTCACACCAACCCCTTTAATCATACAATCATACATTCTCCTCATAAAATTCCTATCTTGCATTCTCTCCACATACCCAAACCACCTCAATGTATCATGCTTGAACCACTCTTCTACTCCACAAATTCATTCCCTCTGCAATCCCTGCCAAAAAGTTTCTTTAATACACCCTCTCATTTCTTTCTTCATTTTATGTAGTCATACCACATGTTCTACTCAAAGAGCTCGGTTCCACAGCTTGGATTCCATGTCCATGTTTCTGCTGCACAGGTCAGGGTTGGGAGGACTATGCTGTCCAGTAATCCTTTCTTCACTTCCATACTTACACTTCTCACCTTAATGATTATATTTAAAAATCCAGTGACTCTTCTACTCTGTCCTGCTCTCTCCCTTATCTCTCCATCTATATCAATAAGCTGCCCAAGATAGCTCCCACATACTTCAATTTTGTCACCTTTTCCAGTCTTTCTCTCCAAATATCTCACTCTATATGACTTTGCAAAATCTATACTTTCACTCTGTTTCCTTTCAAACACCATTATTTTACTTTCACTTGCATTACCTTTACTTACCAATGCTTACACACATCATAAAACACACTTACAAGCTTATGCAACTCTCTTCACTCTCAGCAAACAACACAGTATCATCTGCAAAAAGACATGCCACTAGCCACCATACCTCACCACCACACTCCATCTCTGCACCCCTTTCCTTAGTCTTGCTTTCATCTATCTGATCACTCCACCCATATAGATGTTAAAAAGCCATGGTAACATCACACAGCCCTGCCTCACATCCAACTGTATACCAAAACTTTTGCTCAATTCTCAATCTACTCTTACACATGCATTTCATCCTCTATAGAAGGCTTTCACACTATTTAACAGTTTTCCCTATATCCCATATATTCTTAACTCATCCCAAAAAGCATTCAGCTCGACTCTGTCAAACACTTTCTCAAGATCCATTGAAGCTGCAGGCAGCTTCTTACATTTCACTAGATACTTTTCCACTGTCATTCTCACTGCAAAATTCTGATCCCCACATCCCCTACCTTTTCTAAAACCCCCATGCCCCTCACTTATTCTGCATTCAGTCACTTCTATATCTATATCAATTAACATGTTTGTCTAAACTTTTCCTGGAAAACTTAAACTTATTCCCCTATAATTTCTTAACACAGTTTTATACATTTTTTCTTTGAATAAAGCAACAATAATAGCTTGAATCTAATCATCAGGCACAACCTTCTCTTTCCATGTTATATTACACATCAAATTCATTCATTTGATCACACTTTCTCCTCCATATTTCAATATTTCAGCTGAAATCCCATCCACTCCAGTGCCTTTCCTACCTCTAACCTTATTATTGCTCATTTTACTTCCCTTCTTGCTATAGATCCCTGCACTTGTATCCTTTTCCTTCTATCCTCAATACCCATGCATGTAACAACTGCAACCCACCTTCTATATTCATTAGTTCTTCAAAATACACTTTCTGTCTTCCTTTCACTGACTAAAGCTGAACATCTGTTACCGATGACTCTATCACCATCACTGATATCAAATATCAATAATATTAAATTTCTGCTCTACAGATTATCAGGGGATATACAATTTACTCTTGTTCAACTGAGCCTGACTTGTAGATCATGGTTTAGTAGATGGCCTCAGAAAATTTAGATAAACTTTGATTACAGCCATATCAATTACTTCAGTAAAGATATACAAATGATCATCCAAGTCACATCAAAGTTTCTAAGAAGTCAAAACTGGTGAATGATTGTAATGATAATTTTTTTGGAAATAAAAATGAGCAAGGTTTCTCTAAGATGTTCTTGAAGCAACAAATTGCTCTAGCAGATAGTTTTTATAGAGTTGAAAGCTGGTGGCTAATAAACAATAAAGAATGAAATACCATGGCAGCAGCTAAGCTAAATGAGTACTTTGTCTTCCACATACAAAAATGCAATGGAAATACCTCTCTTTTTCTCTGCAAAGCTTAAGAAATTATCAATACTGCTGATCATGTAAGTTTCTTACCTTGACACTTCGGGTGTATACTGTGAACTGTAACACCAATACCTGCCAACATGCCTCCACCACTTGTGGGCACAATTATGGCATCAAGATCTGGTACCTGAAAATAATGTTGAACAATATGGTATGCAAAAATTATGTCTCTTTTCTGAGCACCTACCATGTTCTATGATGCAATTTCTGAACTAAAGGAAATTCAGGCAACCACTCTAAAGTGACAATTACTTCCAGATGGACTGATGAAAGAAAAAAAAGGGTTAATTTTACAGCCTCATACCAGGCTATTGGGGAACTAATCAACCCTTTGACCATGCTGTTCACCTGCATATGAATGAATTTCCAGTTATTTTAAATGCATTGTTTGTCTTTTCGTCTACGTGACAAAAATATATTTCTACTATCGCAGAGTTCGATGACACCCCTCAAAAATTTGAAGTAACCACCACATCAAGTGTACTGCCATCTATGCAAGTATGAAGGAACTTGACAGTGGCATCAGACACCTCTGCTGTCATACTGATGTGCAGAGAGATTGCTTTTACATTCATCTCTTCTTGTTTTTATGTAAATTTTTATGCAACATTTTCCTTTTCATGTTAATATTTTTTATTTTATATAGAACAGTACAGTATATTGTTAAAATTCTTTCTTTATTTATGTTAGATGAGACAGCACCGGCAAATGAGGCCCTTACCAAGGCCATCATATTAATGCTATGTATGTTTATATATAAAGCCAGGTATCAGATGAAGAAAGACCAATCCCCCATACAATTTTCCAGGAATACTCAATGAACTTATACCTCTATAGTTTAACCACTCACCTTTATCCCCTTTGCCTTTTACAATGGCACTATACATGCATTTCACCAATCCTCAGGCACTTCACCAAGACCCATACATACACTGAATATTCTTAC
>JAYMFT010421518.1:0-17621 GCA_038088735.1 Panulirus argus
CTGACAGAATAATATTTTATATATATATATATATATATATATATATATATATATATATATATAATATATATATATGCAGAGAGAGAGAGAGAGAGAGAGAGAGAGCCATACTGATACTTCCGGACTCCACCAACAACTGGTTACTCCATGAGTGAGAAGACCTTCTTGGCACAGGTATGTCGTTGTCAATGAACTGAAAACAGACTCGTCGAGGACCTTCTCGCACAACAGGAGTCCATTATTTACCTCTTCTTTAAAGCTGCAGAAACCCTATAAAGATAGTATTAGGGAATAATAATGATAATATAGTTACACGCTTCAAACACCATGGCTATCTTTTAAACCAGGCTTGCTGTATTTCTGCCAAGTAAACCAGTCTCTACTAAACTTACTTCTTCATCCCTGTCTCTCTCACATTCCCATTGTAAATATTACTCCCCACTCCATCCCAATCCACAAACGAAAATTCCCAAACACATACCATCCTTCCCATATCCGTCGCATCCTACGCCTTCCAACACAATATAAATTCCCTCAGCACCTCACTCACCCACAGAGTAACACAATCTGGTACTCCTAAACCCTCAGCTCCGATCGCACTTCAGATGCTGCACGCCAACTCCTCACTCCACATATTACAAACTGCGTCTACCTGACACCACGAACTGTATTGCATTCCCTCTGCATGATATCCCTCAGACTTAACGTGCCACTCCCGTGATACTCCTCCACATACATTGCACGCTCCTTCTTCGATCCAACCCTCATTACAATATACCTTATTGCCCACACTAAGTGCTCACAACCTACTACACACAACCTCCCCACACACTGTACACACTTTACCTTACCAATCGCACACACTGAAAACTTCCTCACCGTACAGACCCACCCAGTAAATATGCCCTTCCGAACCTTTTTCTTGCATACATTGGATATTCTTCTAGCACTCCACACTCTGTAGTGCCAGTACTTATTCTTCCAGCACTCCACACACTGTACTACCACTGCTCATTGTTCCAGCTCTCCACACAGTGTACTACCGCTAGTCATCAAACTCTATACACGGTGTATGGCTTCTTCCATACCCCATCCAATACATTATAATCCCCTCACTGCCTCACAAACTAAACACTCTTCCCCACCTCACTCAAACACTAAGCCCGATCTCCTTCACAAAAGCGGGGGAAAAAAAAAGAGGTAATTATAATAGAAGGGGTGGGCTTTAGTCTCACGTTATTAAACAGGGGGATTATTTGGCCAGGTGTTGTCTTGGGAATATTGTGTGAGGGAGGCGGCAGGGTTGCCATGCTCCGGAGGCAGCTGGGTAATGGGATGGAAGATGAATGGCCCCCACTCTCCTGTGGATGAAGAGACGGTGGTAACAGTGAATGACAAGGGGAAGAATGCTATCCTTAGAAAAAAAAAAAAGAAAGTAAACAAAAGGATCGATATGTACCTCGGGAGCACGGCGGTACGGTCCTATTGCAAGACGGTACTTCTTTACTGGGCGGTACGGTCCTATAGGAAGACGGTACTTCTTTACTAAGACGGTACGGTCCTTTAGTACGACGGCACAGCCCTTCAACAAGATGGTACGGCCCTACAGCAAGACGGAAAGATAGAATTCTATATGGAAAATTTACGAGAATAAAGGAAAATATTCAGGCCAACGCTGGAGAAAAAAATACCAAAAAGGGAACGCAAGGGGAATACGGGAACATGAAAAAAAAAAATATGGTGGCAGCCCAAAAATGTAAATATAAAACTACTGACAAAAATATTCCAGCAGTGTCAAAAGTTGCAGTACTGACGCGAGGTAACAAATACAGCAGGATCAACAACAAACGATCAAGAAGACAATGAAAGCAACACCGACCAAGGGGCCGCATCCCATCCTGTACAGCCTCAGGCCAAACATCAATACCACCACCACCAGGTGAGGGCCCACCCAGCGCCCCAGGCTAAAATATCCAGATACCAGCTGCTGGCTCAAAGCAACTGGGAGTGAAAAATAATAGCTTAAAAATAAAAGAATCAATAGAGTAAACAGATATTCCTTTCATCATCTAATTCCCGAGAGTAATGGCAGGTCAAGCCTCTTACTGCAGTCATGCAAACAAGAAGCGAACGCTTGCATGTCCCTCGTGAGTGAGTTTACCTGTATTTTTCAGGCAGCGAATTATCATTATGCGGATGAATGACTACAAAAAGCACATTTGAGGGTTAATCACACAGGCTTATGGGCACTACGTAGCATAAATATCAGAGCAACATCGACACTGCTGTCAAGATAAGTATCATAAACACAATACGTGCAGAAGTTATTTGCAAAGCTTTATCGATATCACATAACGATAGGATATTAGTATTTTCAAAACCTTAAAAACTTAACCTTAAAATCGCTTAAGAATGAGGAACACAGGAAATAGTATTTGTATACAAGATTGGATCAGCTTTACAGACGTAATTTTTTGTTTCGAAGAATAAGAAATTAGAAAACTCTGTTGTGCGAGATTTATTGGTAAACATATGAATGTCGGCTGTAATTCAGGTAATATGCAACATGAGTATGTATTTACTAGTAAGGACTTTCGCAGATGATACACGGTTAAAAATCAAAGAATTGTAATCTTTTATTTTTATGTTGAATGTATTTCCTATCTTCATTTCGACCCATCTCATATCGCGGGATAGGGAAACTGTGCCCTGGCTAAATTCAAGTGAAAGAAGAAAAACCTTGTCTTCATTGTGGTAATTGCATCGTGAGTGTGAGTTGTCTTGTAAAGTGTTGTCATAGTATTGGAACGATGGCTGGTGTCCAGAACGTCAACGGGAAAACAGTAACTCGTATATGTCTGGGTGTATCACCATGAATAGATGTTTGCATATACACACTATATTATAGAACATGATCACTTACTGGTTCAAAAGAAAACTGATCTATCTATGTAACAAATCAAGACGCCCCTGTATCCTTAGAGCGCCAGACTGAAGAGAGTGTGATGGTGCCCCGAAATACAACTAGGCTTCTTAACAATATAGAACTCTCTATAGAGCGTGGTGTACAGCCAGAAAGTCGCTTCGCTGTGACATCAAAAGTCTGGTGTCGGGCCACATTACATTCAAGCAGAGCAGAGGACATTATACAATCATGGGGGTAAAACTGCATCAGAAAACAGTTGTGTTGCTTCACATACAAATCGCTTGTACAAGGCGAGTTCACGTATTTATGGCCTCATCTTTAATCCTCCATTAATATACGGAGTCGAGAACGAGTGAAGGGAGAGCGGCCCTCGAAGGGATCAGGGTTGGGGTTGGGAGCGGGAGGGATAGCCTACATTATGGTATCAAACAGAGCGTATGTTACATACCCTACATGAAACAAAGCTTTACACTCACGCGTTACATATCATAACATTTCCAGTGTAAGTGGGAATATGTCTTAGAGGTTCACTTACATGCACTTACACATTGGTTAGACTCCTGGGCGCGGCAGTCGGCCTACAGCCAGCCCAGCTGTTTATCATTCTCTCGGGTCTAGTGGAGAAATAGGTACAAAAAAATAGTTTGGTGTATGATTGATATTTGTGTGTAACGCGGTGGGAGTTTTACACTCGTGTTGCCCTGTCTCTTAACCTCTAAGTGTGTGTATATATACATATATATATCTTTAAGCCTGGTCCTGTTTCACCACATCACAAAGACTTCTTGACATATCCATAAATTCCTCAACAATGGCAACTCACTCTTATGTACATCACCATTCTGTCCCTCCACACATTCGTCCCTCGGCTTTCCTCTCTAACCACTCCTTTTTGTTCCCTTTGGTCGAGCAAATCCTTTACTCATCAATTTCTATAGTTCATTTTCTTTAAGATTAAACTCAGTCTTTTATAGCGTTACCCATTCCCCGTAACTGCACATTTTCTGTTATCCTTACTCACAAATCTCTCTGCTCCCCAGACTCACCTTTCAGAATGTTCTCAGACTGTTTGTCTTTAGCCACTCTGTGCAAACCGACCCAATATAACAAACCCAAAGTACTGGTCATCCTGTTACAACAGAACAATGTATAACGGGTACACAAAGGTGGGAGTTTCAACTCTCTTTCTATCAGCCTTCGTCACACTCTTTGCTTAATTAAACATTCCGTTTTTTTTTCATAGCAGTGTGATACTCATTTCCCTCTCGACACCCTTCGTGAAAATGAAATGAATACATTTCTGTTCATCTTTTTTTTTGTCTCCATGTTTTACCCGCTATATTTCACGATTCTAACTTTCATTCCTGAACCTTTTCCTGAATATAAACATCCTTACTTAGTTCTACATTCTGTTTCCTCTACATTTTTACCTTTATTAATGCACCTCTCTCAATAACTCATTTTCTGTTTCTTCCTCAAGTACTGTATCATCCACACAAAGTGATATCACAACTAATATCTTCAATACTGAAAAGATCTCATGTACCATCCAGTTAATATACAAAATAGACAACTAAGAAAACACGACGCATATTTCTTAAATAAGACAATGAACTGTTCACTCTCCTCCACTAATGCCTCTCATACGTATGTTGCTCTCTTTGTAAAAGCTATACACTGCTTTTAGAAGCCAGCCTCCCTCACCGTTCACTCCCTCGTCCCTTCCTGTTATATCTAAACTAAGCTTATTTTTGGCTGATAAATGAAGCACATATGCTCTTGTTTGATGTTGAATTTTCTCAAAAAATGTTGCACTAATAAAGACCCAAACCACACAAAAATAGCCCTTGATAAAATTTTCTTTTTCTCTCTCGCTGCTCTAATTTTTAAAATAAGATTCTTTCTTCGTCGACTTTGTCATGCAGCTTACTTCTTCTAATTGGGAGGCTTGAGAAAATAAATTTACATTATTATGCTACGCATTTTTCGTTTACTGGAAAGTTCTCAAAAGGTAATGTATAAAGGGATGGAAGACTGCTTTGTCTCGTATCCTTCTGTCACATCATCTCTGACAATCTATTCTGGGATCTTTACTATATGTTCTTCCAACTTGTTCCTAATTTCAGGACTTTACACGTCCCCCCTGAACTCATTTCAAGCCACTTTCGTCTCTCCGTCCATAACTACCGCGGAATTTCTAAATCATATTCCTTCTTGTCTTCTTACCATATCTGACACCTTATCCCACAATTTACCTGTTCTATTCGTCATTATTCTCACTTCTCCTTCTTTTGTATTTCTTTCTAACACAACTCGTCTTTTTTATGCTTAACATGCATACACTTAGGTCTGTATATCATACTTGATCGTCGGTTCCTGCGTTAGCTATGTAGCGCCAGGAACAGAAGAAGAAAGGACGCACCTGCTCACATCTGTTCTCTAGCAATCATGTGTAATGCACCGAAACCACAGCTCCCTATCCACATTCAGGCCCCACAGACCTTTCCATGGTTTACCCCGGACGCTTCATATGCCCTGGTTCAGTTCATTGACAGCATGTCGACCCATGTATACCACATCGTTCCAATTCACCCTATCTCAAGCACACCTTTCACCCTCCTGCATGTTCAAGGCCCCGAGCACGCCAAATCTTTTCATTCCATCCATCCATCACCAATTCGGTCTCCTTCTCCTTGTCCCTTCCACTTCTGATACATATATCGTCTCTGTCAACTTCTCCTCACTCATTCTCTCCATATATCCAAAAAATTTCAGCGCACGCCTTCCAAATATCCTCTTCTTATTATCACACCTCTCTTTTATCCCGCCATGTCTCACTTAACCGACCATCTTCAGAATACATACTGTCCTCAGATTCACCGACTATCATATATTTAAAGATGCCCAACTTCGTCCTCCCACATAGTGACCTCTCTCGCCACACATTCTTCAATGCTCCAAGGACCTTCGCCCCTTCAACCATCCGATGAATCACTTCAGATCCAAGGGTTTCATTCGCTGCTAGTTATCTAAAACACTTCACATCTTTTTCCTTTCGCACACTTTCGCAAACTCAGGCACTAATTTCCGCAGTTTCTCCCTCGAATCTTTCACCAGCGCGCGTCATCAGCAAACAATACCTGACTCAACTCCGAAGCTAACCCCTCCCCTGCCCACCCCTAACAGATTGCAGTCCTGCTCCTCTTTCCATATCGCCGCTGTATTCACCTTCCTCGCTATTTCCAGTTCCATAACCGCCACATACAATTAAAGATACTACTACTACTATGTTCATCTGCTAACTTATCTGTTTTATATTCAGAATGATTAAAAAGTCCAGTAATGCTCTCGGGTATACAGAACCCATACATACCACAGAGACAACGATAGTCACTAAAGATTGACACAATAGAAAGAAGGGACGGTGGATCAGGGATAGCTAGACCCGAACCTTGGCACTATCTGCGTGTTAATTAAACATTTTGGGGAACCACTATGAGACATCCCAGGGCAGTAACTTTTTTTTTTCAGAACAATATTTATTCTAATCTAACCTGTTTGTGTTTTAATTGTTGGGATCTAGGATAGTAAGATATGCTCCTACGTTGTCCCGTAGCCAGGCAGGACCCGCCCCAAGGAGTCTCATGATCACCTCCCCCGGCCTGCCACCTCCCCTCCTCTGGTCCTGGGTGTGTGGGGGCTGCATGTTCTAATGCCCGGGATTCGATTTTCTTTTTTCTTTTTTTCCTCTACGTCGCGACTATTTGTCTCCCGGCTGGAGGAGACCTTGACCACGCAGAGTCAAGTCAGGTGGGCGAAAGTGTATTTGGAGGCCAGCCATTCCTGGCAGGAGGAGTGTGGCTGTGTTTGTTAATGATTACTAAGGCTCTGGAGTGAGCCGAGCTTGGAGGGGGAGGAAGGGGAAGACTCCCTGCCGCCCCCCAGGTCCCTGGTCACACCAGGCTGACTGGCGGCTCCCTCACTCGTGGTTATCGATCCTCGGGAATAGTCTTCCTCAGAGTTTTATGAACGTTTTGCCTCGAGCTAGAGGACGTTCACCACTATTCCCAATACCATCTAACAGTATTTTCTGGCAATAGTTGTGACTCACTTCCTCTTTTAAACAGCTTTATGATTCAATGGTTCCCAGTATTTCTTCAGTGGCGTATCGGTAGCATTGTCTTCCTCCACTCTGCGTGCCGCCTGCCATCTCAGTCTTCAGTTTACGATGGTAAATTACTCTGAATCTGAATACATAGTACGTTTATAGCTTTACTAAACACAGAAATGTGTATGGAACATAATGTTCAACTTCCTTTAACATGAAAATGTAATCAGGTTCCTTTTTGTTTACTCCTGGAACTTGTAAGACTCAAAGTCACCTGCCATCTGCACGGCCCTCCCGGAACCACTGGTCCAGAGCCAGCCAGCTGCGAGGCGCCACAAGGATACTACCCTGAGAACAGCAACAGGTGACGTCGTAATAGCGCCAGCAGGAGGAAGTCTCCGCCCTGCTTCTGTTATTAGCATGGTTAAGTGAAGGGAATAAGTGGTGATTAGGGGGCACTTTCCTCGCACGGCAGTTGTTAAATCCATTCTGATGGGTCTTTTGAAAGGTGATACTGGTGCCTTTTGTTTCCTGGGTGTTCCTGGTCCTCACCTGGCAGTGTCTAGTCCTCACTTGGCAGTGTCTATTCCTCAAGTGGCAGTGTCTGGCAGATACTGAGTGGACAAGAGGAAAAGGGAGACCGAAATGAAGATGGAAGGATAGAGTAAAAAAGTTTTTGAGTGCTCGGAGACTGAACATGCAGGAGGGTGTTAAGCGTGAACGGGATAGAGTAAATTGGAGCGATGTGGTATAAAGGGGGCGACGTGCTGTCACTAGACTGAACCAGAGCGTATAAAGTGGTCAGGCGGAGTCATGGAAAGGTCTGTGGAGCCTGGCTGTGGTTTCGGTGCATTACACATGACGGATTGAGAATGGACGTGAACGAAAGAAGCAACATCATCTTCTGCTCCTGGTGCTACCTCGCTTACGCGGGAAACGGCGGACAAATATAGAAAAAATACATTATTATCATCATTTTTATCATAATTATTATCATTATAATTATCATCCTAATTATCATCATTTTCACACATGGTTGCCATTTCCCGTTCCAGTGAGGCAGCGCCTCTACCAGATACGGCCCTCTTTCATACATATACAACATAACAATAATAATAACAATAATAATAATAATGAAAATAATAATTATAATAATAATTATAACAATAATAATAACAATGATAATAATAATGATAATAATACCCTTGGAACCCTCATTTATAGCCTCATGCAGCTAAAGATTGCGCTACTTTCAGTAGCAGAGACAGGATGGACTCATGTTCCTCACAAACAGTTCATACTCATACGTACATCCTTCACATCCACTTTCTTGAGAAAGCACAAAACACACACACCTTCCACTAAATACCAAGCCTGACTCTACTACCCATGTAGACCTTCTCTACCACACCCCTCTCCCCTCCACGTTATCTAGTCTCCCCAACCCCTCCCCACCCATCCATCCACCACACTAAGAAGGTTCAGTCGTGAACCCAACCACAGAGTCAAGCGGACCCACATTCATTCCCGGGAAAGTCGTAGGTGTCTCACATTTCACCTGGGATCTGATAATGGCACCACACAGATATTGCCTCACACACACACACACACACACACTTCACATACAAATATGGCCGCTCCATAAACCCCTTCTGCGTGACTCGTCCCGTTAACCTGTCGGGAGAATACCTGCCCGGTTGATTCTGAATTCATTATCATTCCAGTCTGAGAGAATTTCATTATCAAACTCGATGTGGGATATGCCGCCAGGAGGCAATAATATTACTTTTAATTAAGCGTTATTGTGAGTCTTTATGAGAATTTTTTTTTACGGCAGGCCAGCCAGCCAGCCAGTCCGTCCGTCGCGTCGCATGCGGTGGAAATTACTTGTGACGATTCTGATGAGAGGAAAGGTCAGTTGGGAGCGTGTGTTTCCTGGCCCGCCCACACCGCCCGTACTGTGCTTGCTACCAACACTCTCCCCACGCATGACCTGCCTGCCAACTCTCCACCGTGCCCAAGGGTCGTATCACCGTGTACAAAGGTCGTACTGCCTCCCTGCTCGAGGATCGTACCATCCTGCTCATGGGGCTGAGAGAAATAAAACTAATCCCGCGTGCAGCAGGGACGCCCTTCCATCAAGACCTAAGGGAATGAGGTTGTTGCGTCGGCTAGAGATGACCCTGAGCTGGGGCAACGGCTGCGCGTAAGCCCGAGCTGGGATTTACTGCACTCCGGGGCAGCGCTGACCTTGGCACCGGTGACAAAAATAGCGAAGGGAAGGAGTTGCGAACGAGGAGATATAATGGAGGCAGCGAGAAGGGTTGGATTAGTCGGGAGGCAACGGGATCTAAACTGGATCCCCCATCGGAGAGAGACGAGGGAGGTACACACACACACACACACACACACACACAGCACACATACACACTCCTCGTTCCTCCATGTCTCCACATTTTCAAGCTCCCTCACATTCAACCTCTCATCAATGGTGAGGACGAACCACGAAGCAAGAGAACCACTCCATCAGGGTTGGACCGACACATAAATACTGGACCGATACATAAATACTGGACCGATACATAAAGGCTGGACCATTACATAGGGACGTGGTTCAGTACACATGGACAAGACTGGCTGGGGGAGTGAGGAGATGGACGGACGGGCCTGAAAAACTTAGTATGCAGAGGCGACGCGGGGATCAGAGCCAAGGCTCCTGTTTACGGCCGAGCAGGAGATATTGGTGCAGGCGGAGGGCGGTATGGATGTTGTATGGGCGGTATGGGCTGTGTGTGGGCGGTATGGGCGGTATGGGTAGAGGGTTGTGGTATGGCTAGACGCCGCAGTAGCGTGGATGGAGAGCACAATACGGGCGGAGGAACAGGTGATTTGTGTGGACAGGAATTTACTATGTTTCAAAAATTTTCGCCGGGGAGTAAATTCACTTCCATTTATCACATGTGGCGTAGAGACTTTTCTAAAGGCGTTCGTTCTGTTTCTTGTGTGTCTGTGCATCTGCTCTTTTGAAACCTAATCGCTGTGTCTCGCAAACCCTAAACCATAACACATGGCACGTTTCTGGGTCACCACTGAAAGCAGCCTCACTTTTTTTCTCTTTTTTTTTTCTTCCACGTCGACAGCATACGTTATCCCCGACACTTATAAAGTGTTTCTGTGTTGCCGCCAGACGTTACTACTACCCTTGCGCTCCCCAGCCCCTCCCCCGACACATAAAAAGTGTAGGAGGGGTGGGACGCACCCTTCCTTCCCTCCTCTCTCTCCAAGCGAGCCAGCGTCCTGGCGTCTGGGCTAACCACATCCACGACTGACCCAGTTTGAAACATCTGACTGTGCCACTCACGGGTCTAACGGCCGTATAAGTTTATATATATATATATTTTTTTCCATACATATTCGCCATTTCCCGCGTTAGCGAGGTAGCGTCAAGAACAGAGGACTGAGCCGTTGAGGAAAAAAGACCTCACTTGGCCCCCTTCTCTGTTCCTTCTTTTGGAAAAGTGAAAACAGGAGGGGAGGATTTCCAGCCCCCCGCTTCCTCCCCTTTTAGTCGCCTTTTACAACACGCAGGGAGTACGTGGGAAGTATTCTTTCTCCCCTATCCCTAGGGATAATATATATATATATATATATATATTTCCATTTTTATTTATTTTTCACACTTGTTTGCTGTTTCCTGCATTAACAAGTAAATGTTAGGAACAAAGAAAGAAAAGGCTTCAATCACACACATCCACTCTCGTTATCATGTATAATGCATTGAAAATAGACCCCTCTTTCCACAACTGGGCCCCACAGACTTTTCCATGGTTCCCCTGACCGTTTCATACATTTCTTCATGTTTAGCACATTGCTCCAATTCACTCTCCTGTATATATCTCATACCTTCTTGCATGTTTAGGCCCTGAATGCTCAAACTTTTTTCATTCCAACTTTCCACATCCTCTTTGATTTCCTCCTTGTTCCCTTCATTTCCATCATCCTCTCCATGTATTTAAAACATTTTAGCACACCCTTTTCAGCTTTCTCATACATACTTTTCTTACTACCATACCTCTCTCTCTCACCATATCATCTCTATTCAATCAACCCTTTCACACCACATGTTATCCTCATACATTTCATTTCAAACACATTCACCCTCTTCTGTACATTTTTACAGGGCCCATGCCTCGCATCCTTACAAACCACTGGGACTGCTATACCTTCAAATATATCAATCTTTGCTCATAAAGACAATCACTCCTCTCCACAAATTCCTCAATGTGCCGAGGACATTTACTCCCTCACCAACTTTATGGCTCACTTCATCTCCTGGGGATCCATTTGCTCCATGACCACATCCAGGTATCTAAACCACTTCAGTTCCTCCCAAGTCTCACCTTTCAAACTCACACTCCAACTAATCTCTCCCTTTCCACCGCTAAACCTAATAACTTTGCTTTTATTCACATTTATCAACTCTGTTTTTCTTCCCATCCACAGCCCATACTTTCCCTAAACCATTATGAGATCTAATCCCTAGTACAGCATGTATATACCTTGCCAGATGATTTTAGAATACTAAGGTACACACATGTGAATTTTTATTGTTGATTTCTCTATATATATGAATGTTAATGTAACATGGTCTTCTTATAAAGGCATACCTTGCTATACTGAAATATTGAGGTGCTTGTATTTAAGTTATTACTGCTAGATGGCCATGATTAGAGCTAAAGTTTTCCATGCCATACTGGTTACCATTAAAAGAAAAAAATCCTTTTAGTACAAAAATATTGGTTATTAATTGAAAAATTTAGAGGGACAGGTCCATTGCTCCCAAAACTAACTGGAAAAAATTGTGGTAGTCTTGACTTGCAGATTAATCTTTCCCATTCTTTATTGTGGGCAAACAGCGTTTTAGCAGATCTCATTCTTGAAGTGCAACCTGTTGTCTTGGAATGGAAGTTATTAGGATCAAAATGATTTCAATCCATTTAAAGATCTTGCTTTAGGAGAGAAATACCAAATTATAGTTTCATTATCTTTTGTGTGATCAGTTGGAGCAAGAAAGGATGTCTTTCAGAGGAGGTATGCTTGGAAATGGGGGATATTAGACATCATTCTGTGCTTTAGATTTCAATAGTTTAATTAGACCTAGACAATTTCCATAAGAAAGCCAGAATATTGAATGTGTAAAGAAAGATCATAGGAGCACATGATGTGTCTATTACTCATGGTGGTGTTAGACTGTCTGCGTGAAATAACACTGAGTGGAAAGTCAGCTTTGCCAAAGTTGTATCATTGTCAGTTGACGAAACAGAGCACAGGCTTATCAAAGAACTTCTTGCTTTTAAGGAGTCCATCCTGTCCCTGTTACTGAGAGCATTGCAGCCTTGGGCAGCAGAGCAGAAACCCTAGTAAAGGAGTCTTGGATAATACCAGGACCCTCTCAGAAATGGGTCCTTGGATGATTATAAAAGTAAATTGCTTTTAGCCACTAGCAGACCTTTTATAAAGGGAATCTTTGAGCAAGAGTGATCATTACGTCTAATTCATCTGTTATAAAAGAACATAGCTTTGATAATTAATTTAGACTCTGTTTCAAAAGAATTACAATTTGTGCTCTCTCAGGAAACCTGACATGCTGCTTCTGTTTTTGAAATCAGTATTAGCATCCTAGCAAATTGCATCACATGTAATGGATGCAGGTCATTTGCCCAGGCAATATGGGTACTTTTTGTATTATTCTCAGACCTTTTTCCTTGTAAAGGAAACATGCAACTTGTTAAATGATAATCAAAACCGTTATTTATATACGATAATTCTGAAACTTTAGTACTTCAGTCACTTGAATTCCCTGCATTATTTGCTTCCAACTCAGGACAATTTTTGACCTTGTTCATACAATGTAGTTTTACTTCTTCTTTACTGAACTTTAATATTACCTTTTTCCCATCAAGAATATCCTTTTAGACAGATATATTGTATCTATGAATGATTATATTTGAGCAGAAGCTCATATTGTGTATTATATACCCCTTTTTGTTAAGAGTCTGATTCTCAAAATTATCTAAGTGGCCTCCAACCTGCAAAGAGACTATTTCCTTTTGATTATGAGCTTTCAGCCATAGACATGGGTTTTGAATCTAACTCACCTCTGTACATAGACAGGGCAACCAAAGGACAGGCCTACTATCTCGCCATGGTGTGGTTCACATGAATAAATGCTATTTATTGCATGCTGGGCAAAGGGTACTTAAGATGAGCTAATGTTACATGTTGGTAAACCTTGCCAATGCTGTTAACTAAAAGTAGTATACCAATAGCAATGGTAGGGCCATGTTGATAAACAATAAAACTGTTGTGACCAATCAAAACTTGAACAGAGTTCAAAATACTGTTGGCTCTAGCTTAGCTCAGTGGAGAGACTCGGAGACTTATCCCATTTTCTACATTTGATACTGTTCACAAAAGTGAATAATTGGGCATCCATGCCGTCCATCAGCATCTAGGTTAAGTAGTGAAACTGTACAAGTTCATGGTTACATACAAATATAAAAAATCATCCAGTGTATGTGTAATCAAATAAATAAACCAATCCTTTTTGATATTGTTGGAAGCAAAAGTAGAATGAATTTGATTCTTGATTATCCACAAATTCTGGGACCAAGGCCATTGCTGATAATACAAGATTCCTTAACCTTATTCCTTAATGTTATATTGCTGCTACTTCATTAGTTGTTATTGTTATAGGATCATATAAGGAAGTATAAGATATAGATGATATTAAAGATTTATTGAATTTATGTGTTTATATGCACATTTAAGATATTTATGTATTTAATAGATTTAGATTTCTAAGAGTTTTGTGAATAATGCTTGTTTCCAATTTGTGTGGATAACTGAGACTTACAGGTATTTGAAGTGCAGTTAATTGAGCACTTCATTTTAGAAGTTCATAACCAGATGTGTCACATCTTGATAATAAAGAATAAGTGAGTGTGCAATATCAGGAAATCTCCCCCCTCCCCCTTTCTCTCTGTCTGTCTCTCTCTCTCTATCTCTGTCTCTATCTCCAAGTGCTAAGTTTCATACTCAGAAATTATCTTTTTTCTTGTCATTAATGTCATGTTTTGTAAATACAATCTTACATGTAAGGTACTGTGTTTTGTATATATGCCCTCTAAAACACCAGCTGCAGAACACCTTGATCATATACATTTGGACATTTCTTTCAAATTATGATTTCACGTACTATAGAGTGAAATCCAAAATTGAACTGAACATTTCATTTTTCTTAATAAGTGGTGACAAGATTATGTGTGTATCATATGTAAAATTTTTATAAATGTATAAATATCAGGGTACTGTAATATATTGAATGGTAATCTCCATGCCTTATTGTTCCTGCAGTCTTTAAATCATAATTTATGCCCATTTCCAGAGAATCAAAAGGTTTTTAATGACATCCAAGAAAGAGCTTAAGAAATTTGCTTTAGGTTTTTGTACTGATAAACATAATGTGTACTATATATTGACCAGGATGGCTTAAACATGTAACTAAAGTATGAATTATTATTTGATATAATTGTGAAATTATAATGAAATGAAATATGAAATTTACTAATAGTTATTAAACTATTATACTGTAGGCTAAAACCTTTGATCTGGAAATGAAATTATAGAACATAGTTCTTAGATGTTTTTGATTAATGGAAAGTGGAAAGCCAACATTGTTGATTTTTGGAGCGTGTGTGGCCCAGATACATTTATTCTGTAATGCGTTAGGGTGGAGTTTATGATTAATTTTGAGGAAATTTATATGAAAGAAACCACATAGAGAAATTAGATTCCATATCCTTTCCAACATGAATTAAGTTTGTTGCCAATGATCTTGAGGCATTGTTATTTTCTGTTGTTCTATCAGTTGCTGATGATATTAGCTACACATAAGGTGATTACCTCTAAAAAGTTTGGGTTCTGAAGCATGCTAAGCATTATAACATTAATGTAATGGATTACCCTCAGTCATAGCACTGTGTATATCCAAAAATATTTCGATCATTGAAACAATAGGACTTACAGCCCCCTAATTTTTTGTATCCCTATTGCCAAACTATCTCACGTGTCTGCAGGTATTCGAGGTGTGAATGGTTGTGTATGCTTTCTCATCCACATGCACTGTAATTTGCATTTTGCTCAAATGTTGGATGAGAAAAGTATGATGGTCTCTTTATCAACAAGCCTTTTTCATTTTTTGTATGTGAAATATTTACTGCTGTTTATGGAGTTTAATGATATAAAATATCACCATCAGCTGTAGCATCAGTTGTTACCCCTTTGTGTATATATCTATATTCATTTGATATATTATTTTATATTTATCTTTAAACATGTTAATTGTATTGCAGTAGCTAAAAGATAATTACAAACTGTGTTGTTGCAAATGCAAAAATGATGATTGATTAAGAGTTTGGAATTAATTAGATAAAGTACAAAAGTGCTGTTGTGTGGAAGTAGAGGAGTACTGCTAAGGAAATCTTAGCAACGAGTGCTTATTTGCGTGAAGGCATCTAAAACAAAATTTAAAAGAAACTGAAAATGAAAGGGTAAACAGGTGAATAATTGCATCCAGGTACGATGAATCTTCAAGAAAAAGAACTAAATAAACAAATGATAGAGGATTAAGAAGGAGTTAGCATAATCTGTTCATTTCTTATTAATGTGCCTTGTTTTTGAAGCAAGATGGTATCCATGAAATATTTCTCAGATTCTTTGATCTTTGAACACTGCACATCAGCTTCTGAGGCTTACCAAAAAATCTTAGCATAATTATAGAAAAGTTATGCATGTTAATAAAGCATACCAACTGCACTAGATTTGCCTTTGCTAGTGGCCTGTTAAGGGTGAGGCACTAAAGGCTAAGAAGCAGCACTGAAGTTCACCAGTTATAGAAAGTCCATTGCCGTGGCCACCCACCCTAAGGGAGTTCCAGTTGGGAACAGGTGTCAGAGATATGGATAGATCAATAGATAGTTGATAAAGCCCTCACAATTGTGCTAAAGAAATTTTTGTAGGATATACAAATTTAAAAAAAGGGCCTTTTGGACTTTTAAAGATAAACAAACATGAAAAAATAGGCAGTTGGACAATGGAAACCATCAATCTGAGGTGTCAATTGATGTGGAAGGCTGTTCACAAACATCTTCATTATTCTCTGATGTAAATGTTGTTGGCTTTGTACTCTGAATGGCCTGGAATGAACCTGTGGCTAGTAAGCTTTTTATTGATTACTGAAAAAGTTTTATACTCATAAGTTGACTATAAAATTGAAATGGTCTTTTCCTATTTTGAATGTACTTTGTCACTGCATAGCATGATAGATGATAGGTGATTTCTTCCTCAATTGTTGTTGCTGTCTGTCCATCCATCATCTATCCATCAGTCCACTGTCCATCTGTCCTTCCATTACGAGTAGTCATATATAAACTTACAACTTAACCTTGCTCATGACTTAAAAGTCCAAATCAGATACTCAATAAATCATATACATTTGTATTTTAGCAATTAGAGTAATGAATAGCACAAGACCTGACTTTTGCTTGCCACTTATAAAAGGTTTTCCTGAAAAATTAACATGCCTCATAACTCAAAGGAAACTCCACTTTTGGCTATGGAACTGTAGTTGTTTCCCATTCTGTAAATGACTGAATAGCGTAAGATTCATAACTCTACTTTGAAGTTTGCCAAAGTTATGCCCCCTTACAGTAAGGTTTAAATTGGAACTTAACTCATAACTTGAAGAAAATTCCACCTTTAGCCATGGAGCTTATTACACGTTTCTGATTTCCTTAGAAAATTTCTGCCTGTTCTTATGTCTCTCCCAGTCACTAAACTGCATTGCAGGAATCACAAGTAGGCCATGGATCACATTTCACATTCATTGCACATACTGCTGGTCTTTAGGTTAGGTTTTTGGTAGGTTCATTTCAGATCAGTTTGAAAAGTTTTATACTTAAGAGAAAAGGGACCCCTTCCACACTACAGTGAATTGATTGCATTTCAACTAGCATTGCATATGTAGTTATATGAGACAGTTTATATGTTAATATCATTTCCAAAGTTTAGCAGCATTTTTAATCCAACAGTAATTGTTCACTGTCTTTATTGTGAAAGCTGCACCTTGGGTATGAGGGGCAAATGATATGCTGAATGAGTATTTTCATTGTTGCAGTGATGGATGGTTTCCAGAATGCAGATGAGAAAGTGTAACTTGTACAGTTTATAGAAAAGAAAAAAAAAACATTGATAACCATACCAAAATAAGGCTTTCACGCTTCAGATTTTATTTCCATAACACACCGTTGCTGTACTCACTTACAATGGGGTATTATATGTCTTCCAGTGTGCTACAATCTTTGAAGTCATATGGCATGATTTTCCTCTCATTTTTGCATTTAGAGTGGAGGAATGTAAATTTTGTTTGCTGTCCTTGTGTTTGGTGATGGTTATGCAGTTTTTGCTCTGGATGATGATTTTTTTTTTTTTTTTTTTTTTTTTTTTTTTTTTTTTTTTTTTTTTTAT
>JAYMFT010421529.1:0-17621 GCA_038088735.1 Panulirus argus
CTTGGGTGACGCGCTCCAGAGAGAGAGAGAGAGAGAGAGAGAGAGAGAGAGAGAGGCACAGTTGGCTCGCATCCAGTTGTGCCAAACACACAACTTCCTCGCAACGCCATTAACTTATTTCTCTCTCCACTTGGAACCAACCATCTACTCGTTCAAAAAAATAAAAACAAGTAAAACAAATTACACGTTTTTAATAGAACCGATAGAAAAGAAAATTGGGTCATGTGACTTATCTTGTTTCCTGTCAAGGAATAGGAACCACAGTACCAGAATTTCCGCCAGCACAATTGCTGTGGCGCTCTGTTCCCTGCCCTCCCGCGCACGCACAGAGCCTTGCTGAAGCACCACAACAACAGTGTCAGGGAGAAGATAAACATCTGCCTAAGAGAATCGGATCGCGACTTGTCAAGGAAGTGTGGAACATGTGAAGATCGCTTGAGCCGTTGCGAACTCCGCGCGACGACTGGACCCTGCACGGACCCTGTGGAATTCATAAACAACCACCGTGTGTGTGTGTGTGTGTCCTGGTAACACTCTATCAACAGTCCTCCCTGGAAGCCCCAGGTCTGAATGACCCGCGTCTCCCGGCTAAGTATTTACAGTAGACCCCTGGAAGGAAGGCAGGAGCTGAAGACACACCACTTCAAGCCAATGCCTCACCTCCTCTCCTGTGATGATGATAGGCTGCTGCCTTAGTTCGGAGCCGAAAAAAAAAAAATGACAAACCCAAGTTACGTTGAGTGTTACCATAAACAGTGAATGACTGGCCGTGCCACCCCTAACATAAATAAACTTCATGGCAAACAAAAGGTTGTTCTTCCTCAACGCAGTGGAGAAAAGGAGAGCGAGGGAGATGGAAGGCGACCGTGATGTTACCCTGACTGGCCGACCGGCTCGGCTCCCCCTCGCGTCACCAACTGCCTCGGCCTTATCCGAGCCAACCGTCAATGCCCAAGGCGGCTCTGGCCGTCCGCATCTCTCCTTCCCTCCCTGCCTGCCTCCCTCCTCCTCTAACACCCTGCTTACAGTCGCCTCGTGACGTGCTCTACAGTCCTCGTGCCGCCACACGCGACCGACCAACCGACACCAGATAACGTCTGCGCCACCTAACACTCACCCTCCTTACTCGCCTCCCTTCTTCCGCCATATAATGAAGCTCCCTTACCCGCCTTAAGGCATCGCGCCTTCAAACCCACCAAACTGGGCGTCGTGGTCAGGAGGCGCGGGGCGCGGGGTACACGCGCCTGAGTCAGCCAGGGAGGAAGTAACAGCCTCACTGTACCCGGTGACTCCCGCGCCGCCGCCACCCGTCTCACGCCCGCACCCCCGCCTTCACTCGCCCTTCGTCCCAATCACACGATGCTCTTGCCATACCACCACCAAGCCTAAGCGTGGGTGTGCTGCCCCGAATCCCAAGCAAACGTGTGAACCGGAGAAAGTGGCAGGGCAGGGCGGCGCGGCGAGGCGGCAAGCTGATGCTCACGGCTCTGTCGCCCGTCCCGTCCCGCCCCGCCGGGTTTGTTTACCTCTGACGTCACTCGCGCTCTTTTGTCTGCGTGCAAGTTAGGTTACCCGGACACCCCCCCTCCCCCCACTTCCTTCAACCCCTCCCCCCCCTGCCCATGCTCCTCACCAGTGCATTCATACATTCTCTTCCAAGACACTCCTTATTTGAAGTTCAACTCACAACCCATAGGAAGCTTTTAATGTAATACCATACACAGGCTATAAGCAAGACGAATGTTTTGCTTAAGGCAGTGGAGGCAGCGACTGCTCCACGCCAGGGGAGGAACTGAAGCAGAAGCCGCCCAAGTGCCTGGCGCTGAGCGGGCCACCACCTTTCTCTATTGACATCAGGCTCTGCCTTCACTACCTTCCTCAAAAAGTGATGCACTGCGCCGTGTTATGACCTATCTTTACAGGACAGGACGGGAAGGGAGGGGAGTCCCCACACTCGTGGTGGAGTCCCTCAGATGTCTTGAAGGCGTACGTGAGTGATGTCCGGTGCTTGTGTGGAATGTCCCAGGGGGCTGGGTATGGGAAGGCTTGCTGCATAGGGATTTACAAGTGTGTGTGCGTGTGTGTGTGTGTGTGTGTGTGTGTGTGTGTGTGTGTGTGTGTGTGTGTGAGAAAAAGAGAGTATCGGTGTCTGCGGCATCCTTAATAGCCACCAAACATCCATCGTATAAGCTGTGAGAAATAAAATCGCACACACACACACAAAAAAAAAAACATACAGGTGGAGTGGCAGCGCGGCCGGCCGGTGACGCAAGCGGCCACACATTATGGCGCGAGAAGAATGGCAGCTCCACCTTGTCTCTTGTACAGCCAGGCTATTTTCGTCACTGCTGCTGAACGCGACGCCAAGTTCGACGATTGCAGTGATGTACAGTGCCTATCTCGGGCGCTCGAAACCACCCCTTCCCCCCCCATCCCGTCAGCGAGGCGACGAATCTTCTCAACTGAAGGTCAGACGCTGTACTCGACTGGTTCAGTTGTGTTTGTGTGTGTGGTAGATGGCTCGTCCCCGGGCCCAGGCAGTGGCTTACCCCACATCACACACACACACACACCGCTCTGAACTCCTACGGGACCGAGACTCAACGGGGTATAGTTCACAGGTCATCCCGGACTGCACAGAGGTCATGCAAAGCTGCAGTTGAAGGTTGTGATGCCCTGCTTGTGCCAGAAGCGGAGCGGGCCTGCCGCTCACCATACCTGAACGTGGCCGACCCTCACCAATGCAACTGAACCTTCCCGATGGCCAGTAGCATCGTCAACACACTGATAAGCCAACAGTCTTGTATCTCGCAACCCAGACTGTAGCCAATCCCTCAGAATTACACATCACATTCACGTGACAGTGAATGATCCGTATAAAGGGCAGAGTTGGAACCACACACGTACGAGAAGCTCCGTTCATTAATGGGGCTTCCTGGCCTGGCTCTTCTACCTTGGTTCACACTAGGAGTATACATCAGCTGGGTCATGGGATGGGAGGGTGTGCCAGAGCCCCCAACCACCACCACCCAATCAAGGAAGGCCCTTCACCTGTCTTGATTGTGGCTGGCGAGACCTGGCTACCTCTCTCCTGCCTGCCTCCTGGGGCCAGGCACATCAAGCACACACAACACCAGCACCACCGCTCTCCACGCCGCTGCCACTCCCCCCCCACCCACCTCCCACTGCCTGCCTCACACCACCGCCATAGGTAACGTCTTGATAAACCCTCTGTCCCTCCAGCGTAAATCTAATCAGTTTTACGTCGACGAGTCCCTAAAACAAAGGTGCACTCTGGTCATTCCCTGTTGGGACCGGGCCTAGCTGTTGCTGTGGATGCCAGGTCTGTTGGCTGTTGCTGTGGGGACCAGACCTGGCTGTTGCTGTGGGGACCAGACCTGGCTGTTACTGTGGGGACCAGGCCTGGCTGCTCGTGTGAGGGTTAGGCCTCGCTGTTGCTGTGGGGAGAGCAGGTAAGGCTGCTGCCGTGAGGACCAGGCCAGGTGGGTTGCTCCACCCCCATTGCGAGGCTAGACAATACACCCAAGTTCTTGACCCAACATACCTACACGTCAACGCATGACTACGACACAGCCTCCTTACTAACGTGCACTCTAAAGTTATCTCTACCAAGTGCCGCCTCGAGGGAGCTTTGACGACCCATCCTACAACCCCCCCTACATCAAAGGCATCAATGGCTTGAATGTAATCGTCTCATCTACCAGTCCTCCACGCATTCTGGCACGAGCACGTAATTTAACAAGCACCAAACGAACACTTGAGTGTGTGTGTGTGTGTGTGCAGAGTAGTGCAGCTGGACGAAAACCCGTCGTAACCACTCCGCCCATCATCGCTGTTCTCGCTCCAGATAATCCGAATCGCCTTTTACTTCTCATCATCTGACGAAGGCGCACGTTCGCTCCGGCCGTGAGGCAGCAAGGCTGCGGCGGGAGAACTGTCTTTAAGTGGCAAATTAACTGGACAATCCACAGTATAAGTGCGTAAACTACCTTGGTGCAAAGGAGCTGCAGGCGACCAGACCAGACCAGACCAGACCAGACCAGACCTTCCCACAACCCTCCGCCACTTGCGGACGCGAAGCAGCCACACGCCTCGACGCTCTCACCCTCTACAGGTCGTCCATATAAAGAAGCGAACCTGACTTAGGCGTTAAGGTGAGGAAATGCCACCTGTGGCTAAACATGGAACTGTGCCATGTACAGGACCCACGGAGCGAGCCACATGCCAGAACCACCCTCCCTCCCGCGGCTGCACACACACACACACACACACACCACACCACATCCCCCCCCTCTCTCACGTACAGCCTACGACCCCACGGGAGCTGCAACAACCTCTCTCTCTCTCTCTCTCTCTCTCACCATCCACAAATGCAACCGGAGACACACCAGTACCGCTGGAGGGTACCACCATCAATACTGGCTCCTTAAGTGTCTACCCCCCCCCCCAAAAAAAAAGCAATTCTCTGACCTACCAGTTTATCATGACCTCCCCCTGCATGGCACCGCATGTGAACTGGCCCACTGAGGTGTCAGGATGCCCCAGTGACCAGCCTCTGCCAGTGATTCGGGTCAGGCAGGAAGCGAACCAAAAACAGTGCCATGCCTGGCACTCACCCGTGCCATGCAGGGCCTCCGCCTACCTATGGGTGTGTCACAGTCCCCCCCCCCACGCGCCCCCTAATCTACACCACCCACAGCCACACCTGTTCAATAATCACATAATAAAAATTCTACGTTACAGCTTAAAACGCTGCTTAGAAAAGTAACAAATACAAACTTAATTCTATCTTATGTTAGCTGAGACGGCACCATACCATACCCTGAAGCCGGTAACCATTTTATCGACCAACCTCTTGGAGTGGATGAACAGCTGGGTTGACTGTGGACAGACTGCCGCAACCAGGATTCGAACCTATGCGCTCGACCCTGAGCGGCCCGGGAATGCGTAAAGGTACATTATGAAATTTGGACGTTATATATCAAACTTATGGAAAAAATATTCCCCTTGGGAATCTATCCTTAATTACTCTGTTATAATTCACTCTTTTTACACGGACAGGTCAGCGAACAAAGGGCGCGCTGGGTCCCGGGACGCGTCGTGAGACAGTCAAAAGGTGTAGGCGGGAGGCAGGCTGAGAGGCTCTGGAGCAGTGGTCCCAATCGCAGACACACCACACACACCCACCCACCCACCCACCGGCCGACGTGGCCAAGGTCAGCAAACTCCAGCAGACACGGAGACTGTCTACTGTGGGTGAGGCTGAGGGTCCATCGCCCCCACACCACCCGCTCACATACCCCACGGTAAACCCTCCCTCCCCCTCCCCCATCTCGCACAAAATACAATCCAGCAACTATGGCCCTTTCCCTTCTACCGCATCCAGCATAAATCGGTCCCATCTCTCTCAAGCGCGCGTCTCCTAACCACAAGTCTTACTACCTCATACTTACAACATCTTGCCACTTTCCCCTCGCTGTTCCCTGCACCACGTAACGTCACTTCCCTTGTTTTTGCCGCTATCGGCTGTTAGTTTATTGGGTCGACCAAGCTCTTTCTATAAGCGGTTGCGTAAAGAGGATTAGTGAATCACAAAGGGATCTCTCAGACCTCAGTGGGCATCTAAACGTATAACTCAAGCTGGTACATTCCATGAGCATAAATGTCTTTCAAATATATATATATATATATATATATATATATATATCCCTCAACCTATAACACACAACCCCATTTATGAAGTACTGTTCAGGTGGCTCTTCCTTCAGATCTCTCTTCTCTCTCTTTGCCATGGCTGGAATCGAATGCCTTCCGCCTCACTTGACTTGAAGCTCTTGCTATCATCATCACCTCGCTTCAACCATTCCCCTCCGTCCGTCGTGATGCTGATGCCCTCCGCCTCTCTCTACCCTGTTTGGAAGGCATCATTCCAAACCTCTGTTCTCGTGAAGGTATGTGTCTCTCTGTATGTCCCAGCCACTAAAAAAAAGGCCTGCCTCTCCCCAACTGGACCTGCGGCACGCGACTGGCTGGCTCCTGCTTCCCTTGATTTTTGTGTGAAGACGAACAACACGAGGATTGGCCTTTACGTAAAATCAACCTTCTTTCTTTTTCCACGTACAGCAAGACTTGTGGGAATTTCCCTTCCTTCCTTCGTCTTTTCCTCTTCCTCTAACCTTTCCACCTTTAAGAGTCTTCGAACTGTCCAGGTTTTTACCTGAGGAGATCGAGGTAATCCCCGCCGTTCCTTTTCTCAACAGCCATCATCATTTAACTCCCACTCCACATGACCTCCTTCTAACCTCAGTCTAGACGGAAGCCAAAGACACTTAAGATAAACACGGCAAGATAACACGGGTAACACGACACTTAAGATAACCACCACCGCGATAACACCGAACTAAGATAACGCGACAGTGTGACAACGAACATAGGTAACACCCACCACGATGGTAACACAAAACAAAGGAGCACACCATGTTTCCTTTACCTTATCTATGTGAGCGGCAGACTGGACATTAATACGCTTCATCAAGGCTTCCTGTCCAGTGCCTGGCTCCCAAAGCACCCTGCCTCTCCCTCGCCTCTCACAGGCACCCTTCCTACCTCTCTCTCCCGCACACCCTCTCATCATCCCAAGCACCAAGGACGCCCACCTACACCCGCCGGGGTCCTGTGTACTGACTGGTGTGTTGGTTGACGGTATTCTGTTACACCCCGGAGGGAGGGAGAGAGATAGAGAGATAGACAGACAGATAGACAGATAGATAGATAGATACATACATAGATAGATAAATAGATTGACAGAAAGATAGACAGATATAGATAGACAAATAGATAGATAAACTGATAAAGATAGAGAGAGAGAGAGAGATAATTTTAATAACTTCTGATTCTTTACCCTTATTACCCTTTCGGCTAGGCTATAGGCACAACTGGCGTTTCGGCCTACCTGGTGATGCTCACACGTTACGTGTAAGGTTTGTGGAAAGAGATATGGACACACAACGGAACACTGCGTGAAAAAAAGCAAGAAAGAAAAGGCACAACACCTTAATGTTAATAACAACATACCTGACATTCAGACGCTGCATCTACTTAGATATATTTTTACCTTATGAAAGACTGTAAGTTTATGTAACGAACCAACTTCGTAACTGAAACTTGCCACAATCATCTGAACCCTTTTGTGACTGACTCCGTCGGGTAATCCTTCTGCGCTAACCGCTCACACGGCGAGGCTGGCCAACATAATAACCCAGCCGCTCATACTTATAATTTATCTTTTAAAAACTCGAGACAAGATGTTCATATGGGAACATAAGACATCATTAGAAAAACAGGGTTCCCCCAACACACACAAAAACACACACACACACACTTTAAGAGATAAGGCACGTGGCAGACCCCCCCCCTCCAATCCGCACCCCCTCCCCTCCCTACACCCCCCACCCCCACCCCCATCCCGGGAAGCGGTCAGCAGCTGACGACAAGTGGAGGCTGACTCCTCCTGACGCTGTCAAGACAGTCAGCAGACAGAGAGTCAGTCAAGAGTCACCAGTGTGGCTGGCGGCGGGTGCAGGCGGCTCGTGCTGTCTCAAAGCCTCTGCCTCTGCCGTCACCGTCATGCATCCTGTACACACACACACACACAGCACAACTCCGGCTGCCACCACTGTACAACCTCGGCAACCACCACACAACCTCAGCAGCGTCCACAACACAACCCCTGGCCACGTCTCACGCTGAGCCAGTCAGTCAGTCAAGACTACACCAAGGGCACACAAGCAAACCATCACAGAATCACAGGTATGGCCACAGAGAGTCTAAACAACACGGGCGGGGCAGAAAGAAACACGTCCCTCCCTAGCCAGCCTTAACACACACACGACGACGGCGCCCCACACGAGACAACACACGCTCCAAAAGAGAATATCTACCACGACGGACGAAGCATTTGCCATATGACTCACGTGCGCATGCACTGGCCAGACAGACTCGGACAAAGGGAGTGCGTGATGTCTGGCTCTCCCGAGCTGTAACCGTGAAAAGCAAGGGTGACACTGTCCCTCCCTCCCTCCCTCCCCGACCTGCCGTAAAATGAGTGGGCCAGCCAACGTCTGCCCCGAGAACTTGGGCACTTAAGGAAAAACCCACAGGAGTCGCGCGCAATCCTCGCGGACCACCAGTCAGTCGCCGGCCCTACTGCGCGTCAGCGACCCGAGGTCTCTCTCTCTCTCTCTCCCTACTCTGCGCTGTGTACCGCTGACCCGTGGCAGGCCTGCGCCTTCCTTCCCACCCAAGCCCAGACCAACAGGGTCATCACTAGTGGTGGTGGTGAGCCCCTCTACCACTCTCTGCCTCCCCCCCCAAAGGAAGGTAAGACGAGGCGAAGCAAGTCACCTTAACTTGATCACCTAAGTGACGACGGTTGTCAGGCTTCGTGATCTTACTAAGATAAGGAAGGAGAAGCTGTGATAGGCGTGACCTTTGTTTGTGAAGGGGGAGAGAGAGATGGTGGAGAGTAGTGTGGCGGTGACTTCCACCCTTACCTGGAGCCCTCACCACCACACACACACTCCTCCAACGCTTACCACCAACAACCCACAAATCTCCATCACTCACCATTCTCCACCGATCCAATATCCTCCGTCCTTCTCCTTCAATACCCGCCAGTCTTGACTCCGCCTCTCTAACATCCACCGCCACTGTCTCCAGTCTCCACCATGCCCCACCCCCAGCCACCCACCCACAGCCCAACCCCACCACCCCGCCCACCCTCCAATGAGCCACCAGACACCCAACAATCGGACCCCGAAGGCCAGTCAATCATAAAAGGCCGGCAAAGTATAGACTAAGGCCATTGGCTGTCACGATGGCAGTGTGTGTGTGTGTGTGTGTTAAGTCAGACAGCACACAGGCACAAGCTGCTGCTTCTCCTGTGTCCCCAGTCACCCTCGCTCCCACCCATCACCCTACTGCATACTTTTACACCCTATCACCCTCAGTTTACTCACACTTTTTGTTAACTCGTACCGCATTAACCTGCTCCCACACCATACCTTAAATCATCTTACACTACACAACCAACCTACTTTCACTCTAACCAATCACCCTACTTTCACCTTGTACTCACTCATCCTACTGCCTGTCACCCTGTACCTTCAATCAAGAGCGAAACGTCACCTCAAAACCCTATTCTCCACCTGTCAATTCGCACCCCCCCCACCCACTATCATTAGATAACCAGCCGGCCTTACCTTCCTAAAGAATCACCCTGTGTCATCACCCTAGTATTCACCCTGTCTGTATCTTCGCATCACTTTGTCTTCAAACGGTTTTAACAACCCGGGCGCCAGCACCGTAGGCCGCTTCCATGGGTTTTTCATGGACCCTTCATGGAATATCAGGGGCCCTCCGAGGGTATTCATAGACCCTCCACGGGTACTCAGGGGCCCTCCGAGGGTATTCATGGACCCTCCACGGGTACTCAGGGGCCCCTCAAAAGGTACTCATGAGCCTTCCAGAGGTTTTTACAAACATTCCATTGCTGAAATGCTCCGTCTATCCATTCTTAGTAAAATTAGGATTAATTACCGTAATTCTAAGGTCTACCAAAGGTTATTCCTTGTTGCAAACGTAGGGAAACCTGGTCTGATATTCCACCAGCTGATGCGTACGTACCCTTGTGGGAATCATCCATCCCCAACCATGAAGATGAGGAAAACTGGCGAGTGAAGAGAAAGTCTCCTTCGATGACACAAACCGTTAATAGTGTCAGGTGCATACACCAACTCAACACATCTCTCAATAAGGGGTGAGGCAAAGGCTAACTTCAGCAGTGATGATGTAAAGGCTAGCCTCAGCAGTGATGAGGCAAGGCTAACTTCAGCAGTGATGATGTAAAGGCTAGCCTCAGCAGTGATGAGGCAAGGCTATGATCAGCAATAATGATGCAGGGCTAACCTCCGCTGTGATGTTGCAAAGGCTAACCTATGCTGTTATGTTGTAATCCTAACCTTAGCAGTGATGATGCAAGGTTATCCCTAGCAATAAACGCCTGAAACCAGGGGTGCATTGCCTATCTACAATTAACATGTTAATTCTTCCCTCACTCAAACTGCTTTACGCTACTCATATTTTTCTCTTAATTTCATATCTTCTCTATTACTTTAGCCTATTCTTATCCTTCATTCGAGGCTTCACTCAGATGAGAACTGTCCATGACTGGAACCTTTAGAATAAACAAAAAAATGTGGCATTAAATGTCTTGAAAATTCAGTTTGAAGGACACATCCATAAGACGGTTATATGTACACAAAGCTGGGGACAGCTGGTGTCTATAGTAGGACTACCATATCCACGTTCACGCTTCAACTTTTTGATTTTCACTTCGACGGAGAGTAATCACCTTCCCTCTGAGTCCCCTGCCCTGAGGAGTTCCCGACAATCACGCTCCAACCACTCCCGCCCCTGGGCACAGCACGTCTTCCGTCCGCCCGCCCCCACACACACACCCATGGCTCGTCGGCTTACCTAACAACAACCCTGCCATACCTTTGTGCGCCGAGTGAATACACAACCCACAGGAGGACGGACAATCGGATGATGAACACTGATCCTCCTTTGGCTTAATGAGTAAAAAAACAAGGGAGATATAAACACAAGACATGCTCTTGCCCAACATGGCTACCAATCCACTAATACCAGAAATTCCAAAAAAATGTACCCATTTTTGCGTCTACTAGATACATTTACTATATAAAAGACTTTAAGCTTATGTCATGAATCACTTTTGGAATTTATGTAACGGTTATCTGTAAAATGGGGTCTGACAAAGACCCTTTGTGACCTCAGTAGTCCTCATGCGCTACCGCTCACAGGATGAGCCTGGGAGCCTGCACGGTATCGAACGCGATATGACGCACATAACAACGGTCTCTTCATCATCGCGTACCACCCCAACTTAGATCACAACATCTGTGAAAAGATTAAATGTTATTTTATGGACGTCCCAGAACATGCCATTATCTGATATAAATCAAAATATTTCGTGTGTGTGTGTGTGTGTGTGTGTGTGTGTGTGTGTTAGATTATACATAAATAAACAAATGAGTGAGATGAGAGGAACTCCTCAGCTGATCCGAACCCGGACTCACAATAGTGGACTTTCTTTTCTTTCATACTTGATCGCCAGTGCCCGAGTTGGCGAAGTAGCGCCAAGAGCAGACAAAGAAAGGCCACATTAGCTCACATCCATTATCTAGCTGTCATGTACAATGCATCGAAACCACAGCACCCTATCCACATCCAGGCCCCAGAGACCTTTCCATGGTTTACCCATGCCGCTTCACATGCTCTGGTTCAGTCCATTCACAGTGCATCAGAGAATTGTTAGCTAGAACTTCGTTCCTGAGAAAACGGCTTATTTCTAGCTAGGACGGCAAACACAAAGGGACACTGACGCCATTTTGGACCTCTAGTGTTTCTATGGCCAACAGTAGGTGGTCACCCGGGCGTAACGTCTGAACCCAACCCTGAAACAAGTCGATGTCTTTCCCAGTATCGCCTCTTTGTTTCCTTGATAACTTATGTTTTACACAACTGACTCATAAAATTTTACGTGTGGGGGTGGGGGTTCACTTACAGTAGGTGAAAATTTCTGTGGGAAATTTTATGTTGAAATTGTAAAATAGGATACAATAAAACTCCCGGAGCTGAATCAACGATGGAGTTGCTAGTTAGTGACCATGAGTTGCCGAAGAACAATTTTCACTTATTATTATTATTTATATTCGTCATTAATGTTAGTGGCGAAGTATCTGTACAATTTTGCATATGTGGACCAATGGATTTAGTAAAAAAAAAAATCATTTCTGTAAGAACATACTAAAATTCGTTAATCGCTAAGCAAAGGTAATATCTAACCGAACCAGGAAACTCGTGATCGCTCTTGCATATCGCCGAGAAATGTGTCGGCAAAGAAGATTTAGGGATCCATCAAGACAGACTGGCAGTGAGTGATGAACACTTAACGAGATATAGATTCCGACGCCAAGAAAAATGACGTCTGTGTGAGCGCCTACGACCGCAAATAAATCGCTCTACAAGACGCCATGCTGCTCCCTGTCAAACCTCAGCGTAGATGGGGCTAGGCTTTACTGTACCTGCAACTAACTAGGACTTATACTAGCATTTACTGTACCTGTAGTTTGTCTAAGACAATGCTTGGTGACATATGCAGCTTCTATCGTGCTTAACTCTCAAAACACGCAGTGACTCTGACATTGCAACTATGCACGGGCATATCAGCTGATTTTCCTAAAATTATGAATGGTGGTGGCCAGCTCTCATGACTGTGCCGCCTGCCACGGAGTGTAGCGAGCGACCCACCGTCGCTCCAAATGTATATATGAATCCTGCACCGTAATTGGTCGGACCACACAGGGGACCCTGAGTCAATATTTTCCCCAAACAATCAACGGAGACCGACCCCCCTCCTCTCCTCCCAAGGTCTGGGAAAGTGCCATGTGCTTCTTTATGTAGCCCAGTCACTAATTCTACCGCATGTTTGCTGGTTAACTCCCTTACGGATGGCGTTAGTTGAACACAGGTCATGGTTGATCGTCTCTTTATTTACGGGCAAAGCATTGCAGAGACAGCATGGGTGTGACAGGGGGGGGGGGCTGCCTGGTCAGCAGCCGAGACACGGGCGCGCGCGTGGAGAGACCATGGCTGCTACACACAGCTGGTCGTGTTTGTTTTGATGACGTAATATATCTACGCGCGATGCCAAATGTCGCCATCGACACGAATTTACTTAACCACTTTTTTTTTTCATCATTTTACCCTGGTATCGCAACCCGATACCGTTAACACTGTGCCCGGTGATGTCTCCCGCACCGTTCGTCATACCCCCGGTATACCGCACTCCAAGATCATAGACAAACCGGAGAATAAACGGCTTATCCAGACTAAACACAGCTCTTTCAAACAAAAGGGTAAAATGTACAGCAAAACATATTTGGACTCCTCAATAAGCTTTGTTTTTTTTTTCTTTTTCCTAGACGCCCCACAAACCTGTTCGTGGTAAAGAAGGTATAAAGGTGAAGGGGTCGAGGCAACGAATTCAGTTATGTGAACAGAAAGAGTAATGTCATGAACTCTGGCACGGTGCCAGGAGCTGTGGCGCAGTGCCATGAACTGTCGCGCTGTGCTATGAACGGTGACGCAGTACCATGAACTGTAGCGCAGACACACACACACACAGAGAAAAAAAGCTAGGCAGTCCTAGCAACTACGGGCTATGAACCGTGGTGATAGCTGAGCAATGGCAGTGTCCAGCACTGTGGTACGCTTGCATGAACTGACGGTGCAAAGCCATGATCAATGACATGACGAACATCCGTCAACAGCAGTGCAGTACCATGTGATATGATGGCATGACATGAACCGAGGCACGGGGCCAAAAACAGTGACACACTTCAATCAGGAGCACTGCGCATGTCAGATCACTCGCTAAGCCATGAACTGCTGCGCAGCAACTCGCATCAAAACTAGGCTATGAACTATTGCGCAAGCCTTGTTACTAGCTATGAACTGTTGCGCAAGTTTTATCAATGACTAGGCTATGAACTGTTGCGCAAGTCTCATGAACAGCCAGTCTAGGAACAACTGCGCAAGTCTCTTCAATAGCTAGTCTATAAACAACTGCGCAAGTCTCTTCAACAGCTAGTCTATGAACAACTCCGCAAGTCTCGTCTAACAGCTAAAGCAAGAACTGTGGCAATCTTAAATAGTAGGACGGTAGCTACAATGAATCGTGGAGCACTGTCATGAAGAGTGGCAAAAGTGGGCCAGTTTCGATGTTGGGTCGATTATAATGACCGGTAGAGACAAATGGGTCGAATATAATGACCAGTTGAGACCGTTTGGTCGAATATAATGACCGGTTGAGACAGTTTGGTCGAATATAATGACCGGTAGTGACAGTTGGGTCGAATATAATGAACAGAACAGACCAGTTTGCTGACCGTAGTGAACTTAATATAGCCAGCTGGGTTCAACATTATGAACCGTAAAACTACCTAAGAATACAATGATCAATAAAGCTAGAAACCTTAAACAAAAGGACCAGTAAAGATAATGAATCGAATGCATATTCAGTAAAGTGTGTTGGATATGATGACCAGTAAATCTAACGGGCTGAGTACAATGACCTGCAAGAAAAACAGGTTGAATTCACCCACCAGTAAAAAAGCAAATGGGTTGAGTATAATCATCAGTAAAGCTAAATGGGCTGACTGCAACGATCAGTAAGGCAAACTGGGTTGAATACAATGACCAGTAAAGCCATGTGGATTAGTAAAGCCAAATGGGTTTAATACAATCACCAGTAAAAAGCCACACGGGCTGAATTAAATCTGCAAAGCTGGATGTGGGTTTGCATGCCATGACCACGGGGTGGTCGATCAGGGTTTGCCACAGCTTTAGCTGTGTCACACACGCGAAGCTGGAACAGGAAAAGTAGCACTGGCCAAGTGAAGCTTCAACGAAAGGTCAGGTCGCCGAACCGAGAAAACTGTATCAGCGTCGATGGATGGCGGGTAAATTTTCAGCGGTCGACTATTCAGTTTCAATACTTTATTCCTTGACAGAGGAATCGGGATCCTAGTGCTGTCACTAGGTACTCCTGTACAATGATTATAAAAGATATTTCAACGAAGAAGAACCAATTACATTAAATTTCATGCAAGGACTAATCTGGGAAAGTTAAAGTCTGAGAACTTTGATTGGGGGGGGGGGGATGTCGATTATGGTAAATCTTAATATGGGGGGTGTCGACTACAGTAATTTTACCAGTGTCGATTATACGACATCTAAGGGAGTGATGATTAAGTTCCAACTTATCATAGGAGAATCAATTATAGTAGCGGTACATCTAAGTGGGAGAGTCGATTATGGTACCTTATAGTGGGTCTCGATTATAGAACGTTTGGCTGAGTGTGCGATGATTAAGGTACGCCTTACTGTGAGATTAATGGTTATGGTACAATCTAATCAGGCAGTGTCGATTATATACGTCAAACTAATGGAGTGTCGATTAAGGTGCGTCTTTATCAAGGCAAAGCTGATTATGTTACGCCTTGAGGAGATTGTCGAAAATGGTCCACCTTACTCGGGCAGAGTTGATTATGTTACATCTTAGTGAACGTCGAGTATGGTACGTCTAGACTATGGTACGTCTAACAAAGGAAGTATTGATCATAGTGCGTCTACCAGAGGAAGTGTCGATTATGGGACGTCATATTAGGGTGTTGTCGATCATGGTAGCTCTCTCTTTGTGAAAGGGAGTTGATTATGTTCCATATGATTGAAGGAGTGTAGAATAGGGTACATCTTACCGATGGAATGTCGATTTGGTACAACTTAAGGTGTCGATTACCATACCTTTGAATGTTTATCATCATAAAGCTGGCATAGTGTCGATTATGGTACAAACCATTGATGGTGAGTAGATTACCACAGTGTCGATTATGGTACACCTTACTGTAGAAAAGTGTTATAATACATTAATTAGAGTGTAAGTTAAGGTATATTTTACTTAGGGTGTCAATTAAAGTATGCCTATGAAATGTCGATCACAGTATATGTTACTGAAGGCGTCGATTATGATAAATATCACTAGTGTCGATTATGGTCAATCTGAGAGCGTCGAATTTGGTACGTCTTACTACGGATGTTTTGATTATGGTACATCTGACTGAAGGCGTGTCGATTTTGGAAGACCTTACTAAAGGAGTGTCGATACTGACATTTCTTACTGAGTAAGTGTCGATTACGGTACATCTTAATGTGTGTCGGGTGATATACCTTATATAGAGGCTCTGAAGTGTCGATTTCGGTATATCTTCCTGAGGGAGTGACAATTATGGTACATTCCACTGAAGAAATGTCGACCAACGATTACGGAGGGTGTCGAGCATGGTACATCTACCTGGGGGAGCGTCGATTATGGCCCATCTTACCAACGCTGCGTCGACTGCAAGAAGTCGACACTTTAAAACCAGGAAGTGTCGACAGCGTGAGGATTAAGCGAGGGTGTGTCGATTACGGGAGGTTTGGCGAGGGAGTGTCGACGGGTTGAAAATCAATAGCGCGCGCGCGCGCGTGGGGGGGGGGGGGGGGGGGGGGGGAGTGAAGCAGTGGGCGCTCTTCTTGTTTACAAACACTTCCAGCTGATTCTGTTCCCCGTCCACGCGCGCTCGCTCGCCCGCACCCGCCACCACCACCAACACACTCGGCCAAACGCGCAGTGCCTCCTGTGCCCGGGATTCGTTAACACACTCCGAGAGAGAGAGAAATGTACGCATGTCCGCGCATGCGCGAACACGACCGCACAACAACACAAAGACCCTCCTCCTTCAGAATTAACGTTCTATCTTTCTTAGACTTTTTCTGGCTAGAAGGATCTTCCAATGAGCACTGACTGGGCCTACAAAGCAAGAGCATCTAAGGAAAGCATTACAGTCAGGAACAACCTTGTCTGCTACAGTCCCCAAGATGACGCGTGTCGGTAAAACATTGTCAGCTAACAGTACCCATGACGACGCGTACCAGCTAGTCCAGACAGACAAAGAAGGTACCCAACACACAGCTCCCTGCGCTCATGCTCTGCAGTACGTTTATCTACACTACTCTCTAAGGGCCTCCGTGCCATCTCGGGGAACCTGACTGATGCCACAGTGATTCGTGGATTCTTATTCTGCAATGGAGCCTCCTAAAACTTGTGTGGTCAGAGTGGAGAGAGAGAGAGAGAGAGAGAGAGAGAGAGAGAGAGAGAGAGAGAGAGAGAGAGAGAGAGAGAATCAGTGTGTGTGGAGGGGAGGGTGGCACATACTTGTACACTATTTCCGCGTTGTTCGAGCAACGTTTCAGATTTCACTGTTGAACCATATGCCCCTCTCAAGTGAGGTTAATGTAAAAAAAATTGTTACCTCCTAACCCCACTGGCAGAAGGGTTGGGAAGCAGCTAATCTAGTTCCCCTTTAGGTAACGGGATAAAAGGTTAGACCGATAATATACTTATTAGCAAGAGATGAAGGTAGTCTAGTAGCCTATCTACTACCGCCTAGTAGAAGTTGAGGTCGTCAGGTGAACTTCTCTCTCTCTCTCTCTCTCTCTCTCGTTCCCTAAGTAGGTAAGTTTCCACTGTGAGGCAATAATTCCCCTACCCCCAAACAGCAAAGTTGGTCATCAATCAAGTCCGTTCCCACAGTCAGAAAGGCTGGAAGCAGAAGCTGTTTCCCTCTCCTCCCAGACCAGTGGTTGTTTAGGGCATTCAAGGAGGTTAACTCCCCTGGATATGGCTGTGAGGTTGGCAAAGCTCCCTCGTTAAGTACGTACAAAAATAAAAAAATATTATTTCGGTCACAAGGCGAGTGAACTGTAGCAGTGTGTAAAGCCACATTTTGGGGGTCTGGTTGACAGCGTACCAACCCAAGGTTGGCTTAAACATGCAATCACACAAACAAATAAATAATTATATATATATATATATATATATATATATATATATATATATATATATATATATATAT
>JAYMFT010421540.1:0-17620 GCA_038088735.1 Panulirus argus
CTCTCCCTCTATCTATCTATCTATCTATCTATCTATCTATCTATCTTTCTATCTCTCGTGACACCTTCCCCAACACTTGGCAGAGGCCATCACGGCACATTAACACTAAACAAAAGCAATAAGATAGATCCGGATCTCTCGTATTGATGCAAAAGTGGAACACGTCCATCACGGGAGAAGAATGAACGGAAATCCATTAAATAAAAGTACGATGGCGAAAAAATAAAAGAATAATAACTGAAGTGACAGTTACTGATGACAGGAATAACTGACTGACTGACTGACTCGAATAAAACAATGCGATGAATGAAGAGGGAAGAAAAATCTCTGGTGTGCAAGTGGTTACGAAAACCGGCGAGTCGTTCAGTAACGGAGGAAATTGAAAGTCGATCGTAGAATCATGAATGAGCGTTGGTAAAACACTCCTGACCTTTGAGTATGGTTTTGTACCATCCTCCAGAACGCCCTCTCGTGACTCTGACCTTCGACCTTTGCCTTCCAATCCTTGTACGGGTGCAGAACCTCGTCTGTCGCGTCCGCGTTGCAAGTTTCGCCCACGTCCATCAGCCCAGAAATGGAATATTGTACACACAATCACTTTAGGTAATATATATCCTTAATCTCTGAACCACAAGACAGACTCGTTCGGTTTGTATCCATTCTCCAGGCCATCAGGCGACGGAGACACAAACACTGAGAAGTGTTTTTGGTACAAATGACCTTATGACCTCGACCTAAGATCCACGACATCCAAAACTTTGTTCAGGTAGAAAGAGAAATCTGTGTGTGTGTGTGTGTGTGTGTGTGTAAAACTTTCTGCTCGCAATACACAAATTACGATCACTCGCAGTAATACATACATACATGCATACACGCTCCCAGAGGAAGACAGACAGACAGGAACATACAGAGGCATAAGCAAAACTGTTTTACCAAGATTGCTGTTATACGAAAATGGTTCCAGAAATAACATACATAATTCAGAAAATCAACATCCGTCCTTTCCAGCCACATTCTTTACTTTCGCTGTCCATCCGCTACAACTTTTCCAGCGGAGACAACAGGGTCCCTCATGCAGAGCCTTGCGATGGCCTCCGGACACGCAGGCGGACAATAGCTGAGCAGCGGTTGCTCCAGCCGGGGGCAAGATGGCGAGTTCACACCTCTTTTAAGCTGCTGGATCCTGGAAACCAAGAGGACTCGCTAGGTGGGATACCGGGATCCTATTGGACACTTGGAGCTGGAAGCCGGGTGTCCAGTATGCTAGGGCAGCACTGGAACCCAGAATTTTGAAAATGGGAGGACTGGAAACGAGAGAAAATTCTGGAAAATGGGCGAAATGATAGTGTGAGGAAACAGCTGAAGTTGAAGGGACTAAAAGCGTGCAGAAAGTGAGGGACTAGAAGGTTGAGGAAATTCTGGAAGCTGAGGGACAGAGAGACGGTGGAAATTTCAGAAGACGGGGGTGGCCTGGAAGCTGACCTAGTGAAAGAGACGAGAATGGAAATGACGATAACACTTAAAAGCAAGGAAGAATAAAATCCATAAATGGAAAACTGGATCTAAAAGGAAGTGTGTATTCTGGAAGGTCACACACAGGGCCTGCACCCTGAATCCAGTAGGGCAGGAAGCTGAAGGCAAAAACTCTTCAATGGATGGGGCTGGAAGTAAGATATCACGGGAGGTGCGGCTGGACCCAAGGCATTAGAGGCGAGACTGGAAGCAAGGCATTACAAAAGCTCGTGCTGGAATCAAATGATCCAGCATCATCGAGAGAATGGAAGATGGAGAACAGATGCTGGAAAATTGGGCTGGCTTCCAGGACGGAATTTGGAAGCCATGGAAGAGGAAGGGTAGCCGGTGTCATAGACGGGAGGGGAAAAGGGGAGGTGAAAAGCCGGAATTCTGGGAAATCATGGAAGGCGGAGGTCTGTTTGCGTCCACTTACCTCGTCTGTCTCACTGACTGGAGCGTCCCCAGCTGGGAGAGAGAGAGAGAGAGAGAGAGAGAGAAAGACTGAGTTTGTCTAAGGTGGATGCAAAATCTGCAATGCAGCTCATGTTCTCCTGTCACTTTGCTGCTGTGTCGCCTCTCTAGAGACGCTTGCTCCCTCCTTCTCTCTCTTCATGTCCCCCATTTTCTTTCCTTCGCCATCTCTCTCTCTCTTTCTCTCTATCTCTCTCTCTCTCCCCTTTACTAATTCACATTGAGAAAACTCAAGCAAACGAGAACACACTACGTATGACGTCAGTCTCTCCCGTCGACTCGTCATCGGGAGTGAAAAGACAGTTAAAAAAGGCGACGCCCACTGATAGGAAATGATTTTGCGAAGTGTGTTAAAGAGAGAGCTTTTAAACACCATGCGAAAAAAAAAAAAAAAGGCACGGTTATCAACACACTACCAGCAGTTGCTTTATGTATAAGAACACCAGATCAAATCAAAACATTCTTAACCATAACCATAATTTACGTATTTCTAGAGAATATGTAGACTACGACGCCAAACGGGAAATATGAGCAAACATATATATATATATATATATATATATATATATAAAGTTTATATTTACTCAAGAAATGAGGAAACCGGAAAGTGAATGTGGGGCTGCCTGCCCACTCGGGCAGACAGACAGACAGACGCCCTGACCCGCAGAGGGCATAACTAGCCATAAGGAACAACAGTTAAATTACGCACGTGAATTGATCTGAATTTCTCTTTGGTGAGAAGCATTGGAAGGCCGGATCTGGGGTTCCCTGTCTACAACATGTGATAACCCCTTATTCCCGTCTATCTCTCTCTCTCACACACTTACACACATGTATACATTTTCATGAGCGCGCGTATACACCTGCATACACTCACTCGTACAGATGTACACGAACAAACACATACAGCGTTAACACACACACTTGAGCTATAGCACACACAAGCACATACATACATACATACATACGAACGGTAGAACTCTCGCCATTCACATTTCCAAGTCATCATGAACCAAACTATGGCACCTGATGTATCACAAGTCTTCCCACTATGGGATAAAACACGCCGATGAAAGGAGGTTTGATAGTGTAGCTGGCATTTCTCGTGTCCTGCTTTGCACCTGCTCGTAAGTGACGGGAGGACACAGCACTTTAGCACCGGAGGAGAGCAGAATCACATCATCACACCAGAAGGCAGAAAACATCTCGTGTGTAATTCTATTGGCTCTTTCGTGTCAATATAGGTTCCATTTTACAGATTTTTTTTTTCTCTGAAATATCTGTATGCCTTTTTTTTGTTGACACCACACTAGTCTATGAGTATCTGATCTCCTCCACAAACAGCCTCGGAAAGACTTCAAGTGCTCCGTTGTCGTTGTTTGAATTCCTCTGTCACTACCGTCCGTTAGTCCTTGTGAGTGCTTCCACAAGTCCTGCAGAGGAAGGAAGGGTGTGTGTGTGTGTGTGCCAGGCATATGGAGTGCGCGTGGACCGTCTGGGGAAGAGGAAGTGAGTGAGCCACATTGTGAAATAGCGAAGGTGATCGTCGTCATTCGCGCCGGTAACAGAAGCGTCGTTTCTCCTGAAGGTGTAACTGAGTCTTCCCCAGTCTGTAGTTGGGAGTCCCCGCCATCCGACAGCGGAAGAAGGAAAGTGAATAATCTCTCCTCGAAGGGAGAGTCCTACCTTAGCTATATAGAAAGTCGAGGACTTTCACCCCTCCTCTCCTCTCCGACTGTAGCTAGTTTTTTTGGGGGGCTAGGATGATGGAGAGGAGGAGGAGGAGGGGGCCGCCGCCTCACTTCCCCCAAGAGCAGGTGGTTGGGAGAGGTTCTGGGTGCTCTGGGGGTGCTAAGGGCTCGTGCCTGGTGCTCCAGTGTTCTCACTTTCTCCCGGCAAACCTGAACCGCCAGGGGGGCGGCTGCGGCACCACCCCCCCTCTTCTCCAGCTGGCCTCGACGGGGCATTTCAAACATCGGTCGCTGTGGCGGCCGCCCCCCTCCTGCATCCCCCTCCTGCCGCCCCGACCTCTCATGCAGGGTACAGCCGACTGCTTTTTTTCAACAGCGTCCGACGGAGCGTCCTGACTTTCGCTTTTGGAGCAGGAAGATGGACGGAGAGGAGGAGGAGCAGGAGGCTGCTGTCGGAGGGAGGCCTCCCTCGCTCCCGAGGTCGGGGATGTGGTCTTGATATTTTCAGAGGCGTGGAGGGAACTCTCTCTCTCTCTCTCTCTCTCTCTCTCTCTCTCTCTCTCTCTCTCTCTCTCTCTCTCTCCCTCCTTAACCAAGGGTCGTACCGTCGTGCTCAAGGGGCGTAACGTATGCCCAAGGTGTTAATTATCACGAGGGATGACCGGGTCAGTGGAAAATGAAATTGGCTGTTGTATAATGTCACAGGAAAGGGCAAGAACGACCCGTCGCTGACGTCATACCTGTACAACGTTGGCTGTGACCTCCTACACACACACACACACACTGACACACTCCACCAACAGCATCTCCAACACTGCGCCAACACTGTTGTTGAGGTCTGGATATGTCCCAGCTAAAGGGAACATCCTTTTTCTGTTTACATTTTCTCTATACTTTTTTACGTAATTATATCATAATTGTATTCATTAATTACTATAATCCAGCAGGCATTAAGGACTAAAGTGGTTACCAGCGGCTGTTAAATCACTGTTCGTATACTTTACAAGTAAATTTTAAACTTCAGATTTGTAACAAATATTATTTTAAATATTTTATGTAGCGATGATGGCAATATTTATGGTGAGGAAAGGTACTTACGCCCTTAAATTCCTTGTGTAGTACATCTGTGGTTAGTGGACCACCGCAGCGAAAGGAGGAGGTCATGAGAGGTCAGAGGTCATGTCAGCTGCCAGCGCACCGCCTCGGGGAGGTCATTAAGCGGAACAAATCTGAAATTAACCAGTTATTAGCGAAGTAATTAGCCACTTACTACATAAAGGGGTTGATTAACGGTTTAAAAAGAGAGTTATGGGAGTTTGAAGCAATTTTGCTAATGTATTCATTGTATAAATGGGGTCGTTTGTATTCTATAGCTTTGGGCGTATTCGTACGTCTTTTGTAATGTCACGAATTTAAATTAATTCCTTTTTTAATGCGTTCGTACGGGGCGAGAAGATGCCGGATGTCGCCACCAAGCAAGATAACACCAGCCCAGGTTTTAAAGATAACTTTACGGTAGGAGCTATAACGTTGTAACGCTTCCCACGCTGCGTTATATACCGTGACCCGTTATTTTCGCATGTGTGACGCGTGAGTAACGACGTCCACGGGATTTACCGTCACGTATAGAAGGGCTAGCGTAACATGATGGGTCGCCATAGGAAATCTTGAAGAAGGTAGTGATAGACTCATCACATGATTTTGATTCCTTGTTGATATGTTCCTTAGCTGTTCCATAGGGCTGTAAGCCGAAGTGATTAGTCAACAAACAACAATGCATTTGTGTATCTTATATATATATATATATATATATATATATATATATATATATATATATATATATATATACACATACAACCTACGCCCACCTAAGAGTGTTGCCAAGCCTAGCGGAAGCTGGAGAGCGCTGCCATAGCCCGACTCGACATCTTCCTTACAAATACGGCAATAGCGAATGGTTGGTGGAAGTCTTCCGCCCCACTGTCATTGTTGTCTTTGTTTAGCCTAAAACGCGTGTCAGTCAGCGTTGGGCCGCCGTGTGTCTGTCTGTCTGTCGGCTGTGCAAGAGAGAGAGTGGGAAAGGTTACCGCACTCCGCCTACATGTGGTGTACACTGTGGTGAGAAGTGTCTCCTCAGGTGACGCTGCATTACTGTCGGTGGAAGAGAGAACCTTCTCGGTGCTCCGTAGGGGTCCAACACTCCCCTGCTCCTGCGTGGAGTGCAGCCTCTCGATGCTGCAGGGAGCCCTGTGAAAGGAGTCTTGAGGTTATATATTTAAAATCTGATGCAAAATGAAGTATGGAGGGAGGCCAACCAATCACATGTCTTACTCTTGTGTCACATTATAACCCATGTCAGGGAACCGGTCACAACCGGTCGGGAACCGGTCACAACCAGTCACCAGGAAGTGTTTGCGTAGTCCAATATCCTGTGGAACCGTTTTTATGTACACTTGGGATCAGACTGGTTCCTCTTCATCTAAAGTAACTTCAGAAACCTAAGAAAACATGTTACTGAACCAGACAGAATGTGGGAAAAGGGGCATTATTTACGTAAACAGGCATGGAAACAACATTCAGAGGAAGACGAGAGACTGTAGCAGAGTCAAAAGGCTTTTGATCAAATGGTTAGGAATAAAATGGTCTTAATCCTCAGAGGGTTATCATATATCAGAATAGGAGTTGCCTCTTGTATGTGAAAGAATACTACAATGTTGGGATCATTTTGGACGAATTAGAAAGCCTCTGAAAAATCGAAAAAGCTATAGAGACATTACAAACAGGGTTGAAAGATCTCTCTCCGATGCTAACGAGACAAATCTGGCACATAGGAAGGTACGACCCGTGATTACGACGATACGACCCTTAGGAATTGTGATCTGGCCTTTGGAAAGGGTCTGCTCAAAAGCTAGGTTGTAATACCAAGGGTTTGTACGGTAGTGCTCACGAGGCTGAGTCAAGTAGTGGTACAAAAAAGATAAATCCTTAGGGTGAGTGAGGTAAGTACTCAGTAGAAAGGTTTTGGAGCACACGAGTGGAACTTTGAACTCATAAATCATTACTTGGAAAGCTCTCTCTCAAAAAAAAAGATGAATAAAATCTGAATCTGTCAACAGAAAGAAAAAATCTTTAATAAAATAAGAACAAAACATTTGGCACTGAGCCCCAGAAAACAAATATGCAGATTTTTGTAAAATAGGAGTGAGAATGGAAGGAGAAGTTGCACACACAGGTAAGCTCTTGACAACATATTGGCACACACAGATAAGCTCTTGACAGCTTAATGACGCCAACTATCTCTCACACAAGTGGTAGTAACACACACCACCTTTGCCACACTTCACTGTAATCCTTCAAGTTGTTAGGGGTGCCTGAGGCTCCACCTTGCCAGAGATCAAAGTCAAGAGAAAGTTGAAGCTCTAGGTAAACAGCGGTCGCTGACTGGTACGACCCTTGAGTACGACGGTACGACCCTTGAGTACGACGGTACGACCCTTGAGTACGAAGGTACGACCCCTTGAGCAAGACGTAATGACCCCTTGAGCACGAAGCTACGACCCTTGAGCACGATGGTACGACCCCTTGAACACGATGGTACGACCCCTTGAACACGAAGGTACGACCCCCGAGCACGACTATACCCCCATTGCATCACCTTACGACGCTCGGATGTGATGAGCTGCCTTTTTGACCTGACTGTCGAGGGTCAGGTCAAATGCCAGGCCATCATGCACAAGAGGTCGTACCGTCGTGTCTCAAGGATCACATCTTGATCATCGTGTCGTCTTGCTTAAAGGGTTATCGCTTCAGTCAGGAGCAGGGAAGCGATGGATACCTTTGGAGCGAGAAGATCCACTAGGAGACTGTGTGCTCTTCTCCGTCCATTGGCGGTCACCCGAAGCGTGAGGCAAGGGTTAATCTCCCTTATTCTTCCTGTGGGTCTGTGTTTGGCTAGTTATGGAGTCGTCTGGTCCAGTGAGAAGGGTCTAGTTATGCGACAAAAAACTGAGCGTCGAAAATTTTTGAGATATAGATTGTACTGGAAGTGTTCTTGGTTCGTTGTGCAAGTTTTGAACGTTTACACACACACACACACACACACATAAACAGAAGAGTGTTGGCCCTGATCACGGCTCTGGCTTTACGCTGATTGGATGAGCAAGCAAGAACTCGGACTCCGATTACATAACGCCCTCACGCTCCAGATATTCTGTGAACATTAACATCCAGAGGTCGAGTGAATAGCATTGGTTAAGGCGTCAACTTAACCTGACTCCATCTGTACAAAATGTGCTCTTCCGCTTGGATGATCTACAGTTTATATATAAATATCGGTGTTACATCGGCAGACTTCGAGAATCGCGTGGAACTTTTCCCCGTAACAAGTGACATACTAAAAGAGAACGGGGAATTGATTCACTGTCTCATTTTCTATCAGTGTTCTGGCGTAACATGACGACCTATGACAGGCTAAGAACTTCTGATCTTTACACACAACACACAGAGAGAGTAAAATATTGCTATATCACCTTCACTGAAACATTTTGACGTATTTTTGTATCTCTTGTATTCTGTCGTAACATGACACCTTTGAATACCACTTTTCAGCCCTCCGGAACGCAGTGGTACGACCTATCAGCACAGTGGTGCGACAATATTTTTTGAGCACTGTGGTACGATTTATGAGGCGCGATTTTCCATGACAGTCAGGTCAAAATCCAAACTTTATTAACACAAGCGTCACACCTTCACGCTCTAGGTTCGCAATGCGATGCTCAAACGGGCGCTCGCTCCGTCCTGCTCAAGAGTCGTGCTCAGCCGTCGTACCAACGTGCTACTCAAAAGTCGTACTTTTCATCCTCAGTGGTCATTTTGTCACGGTCAGTGGTCGTGCAGTCGTGCTCAAGGGTTACACAATACTACTCGTGGTTAAAAATACTGTAAAATAATGTTAACTTGAAATTACAATATATTTTCCTCCTACAAGATCCAGGAAATATGCATATAACTACAAACACTTTACTCAAAGAGATTTATTCCCAACTATTTAACTAAAACAAATTAACTAACGACAATTCAAAAAGTCATTGAACCCAGGGCGTAATGACGTCTAGTGACTCGTCTGGTGGGCTAGCCACATAGTATAGCACGGTCTTGCTGCTGAGAATACTAAAAGGTTATATTTGCTCACCCTTCACCGCCGCCTGCCTCTCGGCTCACCCGAACACCGTGCCTCTCGTCGTCATTAGATGTATTATGGAGTCGATGACATTACAAATATACCCTAATAATTAGGGTATATGAATTTCTCTGATGGTCTTCGACGTGAGGAGTTGCACCTGTAGGAGGAGGAGCGACCGTACCACAGCGTCTGTTGCTACGCGCCGTCAACAGGAAACAGATTTGTCACTTTTTAACTCAACAGGTGAGCTGTTGCCATCACCAGAGGCGTGGTTAATCATGAAGAGGAACAGGCTGCAGGCTCCCATCTCACTGTATAAACGTAGGGAAGACATTATTTAGCCTTCTCAGTAGGCGGGATGAAATAAACAAGAGGAAAAGAAAGATAATACAAAGGAAAATGTTGTTTATGTCTGTGGCGTATCGAGGAGCTGTTGTAGGGGGCTGTAGTTCCCTGTTGGTGGTTTCTAGTGGGCTGCTTTCTGGGTTGGCAAATGAAATGCTGTGTGAGGAAACAGGCGTTCTGTGAAGCATTAAACTGTCCTGCGTTTTCGTATTCAGAGTCAGAATTATGTACGTAACGTAATGAACGTGATCATTAATTATTATAAGCCCATTTGGATCATTTTCTTGCAGGCCCATCATGCCCTGAATCGGGTTTCGTGCCATTTAGATATAAATCACGGTTACCGGGGCCATACTGGGGCCAGGGGAACGATGTTCACACACAGACTCATCAGAGCCTCCTGTGTGGAAGTTTGACACTGCCGTGATTTCGGTGAAGAATGCGACGCAGTATTGATAAAATATATCTTTTTATCATTTCCCCAGAATGTCCGGAAGGCCTGTGGCCCTATATCGAAGCCCCTCCCTGCTGTGTGACAGTAGAATGTTGGAGAATTTGAAGTTAAAAGAGACATAATTGGAGCAGAGACACGGGGTCTTCCCGCAGGCGATGGTGGCGCCACGCCCTCACCCTCTGACAAACACGGATGGCTTTGGCTTTCCCCCACTTCATTCTTTACCTATATTCCCCTTTCCACGTTTATGAAGACTGGAAGAGTAGTAGGAATTCCTCAGAAGCGGCGGCAGCAGGACGCACAGGGAAGGGAATGACTAAGACGCGAGTGACCAGAAAGAATTTGCGGCGGGAGTCTGAACTTGGCCCGTCGGATCACATCAGAGAAACGGAATTTGTTACTTCGGGAATTTATGCCATTTTTTTTTTTGAGCTTGTGTGTGTGTATTTCCGTTTGTGAGCGTGTTCCTGTGTGCTCTGTCTGTCACTGTTGCAGTGAAGGACACTCTGCGGACGGCTGGTTAACGATTTATTACGGCTACTTTGCCAGTTGTGAGAGGAACATGTATTATTTACGTTAGGTTGTAACACTTTGCCACACGGCTCATTACTTCACTCGTAAAAGTTGTGGTCTTGCAGTAAAGAGTTCGAGGGTTCCGAGTAATCCGTAGCAACTGTATGATTTTTATGCAATATTTTTTTTGGCTTTTAAATAACGTATATGTAGGTCAGGTCTTGTGGCTTAGACCTGCAATCGACTAGGCTTCATGGCATTACCTGCTCAGTAAAGTAGCTCCATAAGTGTTAAGTGCCATTACTGGCTGAGAAAAATATCGAAAAGAGAAACAATAATTCTAAAACTTTTTTGATACTTTTAGTTTCAAAATGAACGAAATTACTTTTGCGAAGCTGTCAGTAATCTCTATACAGAGGGACGTGAGGTAGTGTGTGTGTGTGTGTGTGTGATGGCCCTCCACCCCCACCCCCCCCAGGGGATTACCGTGAGCTGCGGCTTCACCCCCTCTCCCTTCCCCCTCCTACCAGGGGACGTAAAGCGACAGGCCATCATTGTTCCAAAGCCTCGCGCTGCCTCTCTCTCTCCCCCCTCAACGTATTTACAATTGTGAACCATCAGTTTATACGTCATTTGTGAAGAAATAAGACGAAGAAAAGATTACCAAATTCCCGCCTGAAGTATTTGTTTTTGTGGTCTGGTAATAGACGACAAATCACTCCCCCCCACCCCTCCCCACTCTCACCTGGTAGGGTGTGTGTGGTATGTGGTCGTGACCACGGCGGAAGGCCCCACCCGGGGGTCTCTGGTATGGTCTCTGTCTGGTACCCCCTCCTCCTCCTCCTCCTCCTACTTCCTTCGTTGCGTCTCTCCTCATTTGCATATGGAAAGAAAGCCTCGCTCGCTTGGCTTTCCCCAAAAACATCAGATTTATTTTCTGTTGTATTTGAAAAAATTAAACGACAGTACAACCCCTTGACCTCTGACCTGACTTGATGATCGGATGAGAAGGTCACGCCAGCCTTACTTAGAGGGGCTTACTTGCCGTCGTGCTGAGGGAGGTCGTGCTTGCAGACAGGTAGTACCGTCGTGCTCCAAGGGGGTCGTCTTGTCGTACTTGAAGGGGTCGTACATACCCTCGTTCTCAGTGGGTTACACATAACCTGGAATTATTATTTTGCATTTAGTGTCCAGGATTTTCATGTATGAGAGGCAATAGAGTCGGGTGTGAGAGGCATTATGAGTCAGATATGAGAGGCAACACGAGTCAGCTATGAGTCGGGTAATCACTCTGATCATAATGAATGTAAATCATATTCAGATTCCATCTATGATTTTTCTCCCGGCAGCCAGTTAACATGACGAGAATACTGACAAACACACACACATGGGAAGGAGTGTAGCTGACGGCCAGGAGGTACTACTGTCAGCATCCTGTGTCCCATGTATTCCTGACGTGCTGGGTGTACTGTCAGCAGTCTGTGGCCCGGTGCGTTCTTGACTGACTAGGTGAACTGTCACAAGCTTATCTAAGACGATGGGAAAAACCTAGAATGAGTAGAAAAAAGACCAACCAAAAAAAAGCATTTCGTCCCTCAGAACTCAACCCTATGAAGACTATGTCATTCTTCACGAGGTTTAGATTTTTAAAATGATTTCTCCCTCATAAAAATACGCAGACTCAACACTGATCAACTGAACGTCTTTAAAATCCTAATTGATTTGGATATAATAACTCACGATAAGATATTTACATTAGGTAGAGGTACAATAACTTGATTTGATCGTACGAAGGTAAAAGTAAGGAGACGTAGTGCAAACCTTGGAGATATTTTGTCATAACAACAGATCCACCAGATACCGTCAAAGCGAAGACTATCGTTTAATTTAACGCGCGGGTAGTCAGTTAATTACTAGCGTTTAATCACCAGTTGATTAACCCGTTGAAGGACGGTTGTATGATTTGCTCATAAATCAACTTCTCTTTCGTTTACTAACTACGAAAATCCCTCTCACAAAAGTATATTTGAAACCAGTTATTTGAAGAGAGTTTGCTGTGCATTCAACCTTCCCCATAAAATGTCCACGTCAGTACATTCTCTCTCCTTCTACATAGTCTCCCTTTAGTTATTCTGCTGCCGGCTTATGTAGCGGAGGGAAGGTGATGGGTGGAGAGAAGCCTTCCGCTTTATTATCTCGTCTCCCATCTCTAGTAGTGGGTGGGGGAGGACAGCCTTCTGCTGTACTATCCCGTCTCCATCTGTAACGGTGGGTGGAGAAGAGCCTTTTGCTTCACTTCCCCGTCTTTACACAGATCAGGAATTTAGGATACAATTACTGTCGAGTCTTTTGTTATCTTGGCTTTCGCCTGTACTCGGCCACCCACCCACCTCGGCCACCCAACCACTTTACCCAACCGCCCACTCAGCCACCCAACTGGCCTTCTCTGCCGCCCAGACACGGCCAAAATCTAATGAAAATCTCGCAGAGGATGAATTGCTCTATGGTGATTGGAACAGACTGGGAAAGTGTGAAAAATGATGATTAAATATTCATAGGGAAATCTTATCTCATGTGTGGTAATAGGAACCTCCTATGTTATTAAGTAATTGTTCAATAAATCTTAATTAGACGCCATTAATTAGGAGCGTGTCGGGCTATCTGTAGTTATCTAAATGGAAAGAATTCTGTACATCATCTCTCTGGCGTGATAGGGGAGCCCAGGAAGTGGCCTTAACCCCTTCCCATATACAGGGGTCACCCTTTGGCGTTCCTATGCAAATTTCTTAAGAGGGGGTTCCACACACACACACACGCCAGTATCCTCGTGCCTTACCAATCATGGTGTGGGCTTAACGAGGTGTACACGCAAGATGGGTCGAGCAAGGGAGGAGAGCGAGAAGCAAGAGATAGACTTAATTTAGAAATCAAAAGATTGAAGCAAAATCGAGAGACCGTAGATTATTTAACCCGTGATGATGGACGACTTAATGAGATACAACTGGAGACAAAGAGCCGTATAATTACACTGGCAAAGTTATCAGCAGGATTTAGGGAGAAGATAAGGGGCTGAATGCCAAGTTTCAAATATTTAGCGTAGGAACCCGCGGTAAATATTACCAGATTTGGCATCGAGATGATTCCTTGAAACTCCGTCAATAGAATCAAGATGTTTTAATAAAGCCCACGATGGAAATATACCCACAGATTTTTTATTTTACTTTTAGACGTGGGAGGAGAGATAGGAAAGGGCCTCAAACTATGCAGACAGAAAAATGACGGAAGAAAAAATTTACCAAACCGGACGGTGAGAATGTTTAAGATAACTCTCTAAGAGGAATGTGTGCCAGTCGTGTACAAGAGGAGAGACAGTATAGTACCTGTAGCTTGTTCATTGAGTTGAATGATCATTTCGTCGGTTCTAATAAAAGGGTTCTTTGCAGAGAGGACTATATTGAGGTAAATACAGAGGAGAGACACCGGTCGTGTCTGTATTCTTTGGTGCCCTGACCCTAACTACTGTTTTTACATATATTGCGTGATGTACTATAGAAAATGGAGGCTAGGTCTATCTATAGAGGAGATACTATTACATATGGTGCATGTTACGTAGATGTGTCTTTATCTGTCTTGTATCACATATCTACAGTACCTGTGTCTGAGGAAGTTGTTAGCGAGGCAGACCTAGTAAAGGACCCCATGTCGCAAGCATGACCTGCAGGCTTACGCACACAGGTTTAAAGACCACATGGACCCAGAGCAGGATCATGAAGACCATCTGTTGATTTTCAAATGAGAAAATCATAATAGCATCTCTAAAGAGAGAGAGAGTGGGTCGATTGTACATATCTGAACTGCCTGAAGCCCTTTGAGATACAGTTCCCAGCACATGATTGCTGGAAGAGGCCTGGCCAGGAGTCCGGATTGCTGTCGTTGAGAATACTCGTAAAACCGACTGAACCTTACGTAATTGAGGGGAAAGCCGGGAAAACACACATGTCGTCCCGTCCCTAAGGGAAAATCGGTGGGTGGAGACGACCCCCTCCAGGCTCAGCGATGGGGACCTCACTTGTGTTGTTCTTCGTCTTTGCCCAAGACGCTCCAGAAGGTCTGGAACTGGATAATGAGAATGATGTGGATCATGACCGAAGGAGGAAGAAGGTGGAGACAAACAGGACTCTGATCCTCATACATATAGTGAAATATACAAACCCAGGACCCCTCTCATGGGGCTCCTATAGCTTCAAGGCTGCGCTCCAATCAGAAGCATGGAGAGGATGGACTCTGTTTCACTCGCGGTATAACCACATGCAGGCGGGGTCTAGTAAAAAAAAGAAAAAAAAAATATATATATATATATATATATATATATATATATATATATATATCCATCACATGGTGTGGCAGTGGACATCACGAGTTCATAATAAAGCAGTTTGTTCTGCTCCAGTAAGAAAACTTGACACAGTGATCGTTGCCTTGTGTCCAGTCACAGAGAGAGAGAGAGAGAGAGAGAGAGAGAGAGAGAGAGAGAGAGAGAAAGAGAAGATTAAAAATTATGTTAAAGGAATATTTTGAGGAGACTGGGTCTCACGAGTGTAGAACTCCTTCCCGTGCCGTACACATCTTGCGTCTTCCGTTAATCTTGTTTAGTGTCCAGAGTACACCAGAGGTTTGCAACAATGTTACAATACAATAGGCCCAATATTAACATTTTAGAGAACAGGGTGTATGAAAACCAACCATATGGTACTATTTAGATGGTTTTCTATGTAAACTACAAGTTGCCTACGATGTAAACTAAAAGACGCTCGTCTAGGGTGTAAACTAAGAAGTGGTGGTGGGCAAGGGATAAGTTATCAGCTGTGGTAGGTGGCCAGGAGATTGCTCGCCAGCTGTGGTGGTAGCCAGGAAAGACATAGGCCACCAGCTGTGGTGGTGGCCAGGAGAGAGACAGGCCACCAGCTGTGGTAGTGGCCAGGAGAGAGACAGGCCACCAGCTGTGGTAGTGGCCAGGAGAGAGACAGGCCACCAGCTGTGGTGGTGGCCAGGAGAGAGACAGGCCACCAGCTGTGGTAGTGGCCAGGAGAGAGAGACAGGCCACCAGCCGTGAGGTGGAAGGGAGACTTTCTTCGACGTGTAGAGACTGCCTCATGACCACACTAGCCACTCTGTGGTGGTCGTGTTGTTTTCACTGGACGTGACCGAGCACCACACCAGTGAAGGAGAAAGTACATTAAGTCTCGGATAAAGATACGTGGTTCCTCCCCCCCCCCCCTAAGCGACGGCGCTCTATGTGTACTTTCTCATTTTCATCCGTTTGCAGAACTGGCCATTTTTCTGTTGTGCTTGACTTCCGTGTAGTTGACGACGTCCCGATCGCTAGCTGGTCCGAGTCGGTTAGTCCTCGTTAGACAAACGTGCTGAAGTTCTTTGCCGTTCCTCGCGAGGATTGCTGCCCGTCCTCGGGGAGGTATCTGTATTCCTCTCAAGCCCCCAGTAGAGCATTATGGTATGGGGATGTAAGTATACACTCCCTATTTCTCTCTCTCCCCTACCCTGTCTCCCCACATGGCCCAACTTCTCCCCTCCCCATCTCCATCGCCCCGGCACCAGCGTATAGCGCCTGGTAAAAAGGTGAAAGTTTGGGGGTCAGGGCCGGCCGTCGTCACCCACTCCTACCCCTACTTCTGCGGGATGGTTCGTGTGTTTACCGTGTGGGTCTCTCTCCTCCTCCAGGGAGCGACGGTGAGGTGGACCCCTTCTGCGCATACCCTCCAGGAGCCGTGGCTGTCTCGTCTCTTGAGTGTGTGTGTGTGTGTGTGTGTTCATGCTCTCAGAGTAGCAGTGGTGGGCTTTCTCACTCTGTATCTCTCTCGTGTCCTTCGGGGTCTGCGCCCAGCGAAGCGATTACGGTCTAGAGAGATACACATACCCGGCCCGTGTGGCCTCCAGACGGCTCAGCGTTACGAAAGACTCTTTAACTTTTGCCATCGCTCATGAGCCGCGTGGCCAGGCTTAGGGCCAGTCTAGGGAGGGAGACGGGAAGGGTGGTCGTGTGTGTGTGTGTGTGTGTGTGTGTGTGGTGTGCCGGGTCGTACGAGGTCAGGAACCATCGCAACCACACCACTACACTCGGTCGTCCTGACCTGACGGGGGGGTGGGAGGTACACTTCAGCCGTCCAGCAGGGTCGTGCGTCCCTTGGGCACGACTGTACGACACCCTTTCAACACGACGCCGGTACGACCCTCACTTACCCCCAAGGATCGTGCACCGTCGTACACCTCCGGGGTCGTACCGTCATCTTTCAAGCAAAAAAGGTATATGGAAAATAGTCGCGCCAGGGAAGTGAAACTCCATCGGGCGTGTGCCTTCGGAGAGTGGCATTCGATCCCTCACACTGGTTTCCTGACGAGGGCATTGCACATGAGGGAGAGGTAGCGTTTTCGCCTCCCTCACCCTCGACTGCTGAAGAAGGCGACGACGAGGCTGCCCAAAGTACCCTGGGAAAACATTTATCAAAATAGAAGCTACAATTATTATCTTATTTATATACTGGTATGACTTCATTACTTCCACGTGTGCCCAGAGGAGTAATAAGGAATATGAGCTTCCTCACTTTCACCCGTCACCGTCAGGGGGAGAGTGTAAAGCATGTTCATATTCGTGTCAGGAGTGACGCCTGCCGTCTGACATAGTGATGGGTCCCTGCACTCGGTCCACAGTCAGTCTAGCTGTTCATCCTCCTCAAGGGGCCGGTAGATAAAGTGGGAACATGGCTTATATATATATATATATATATATATATATATATATATATATATATATAGTAAATGAGAGTGCTTTGATTAGGGCATACGAATGCACACGACGTCTCAGCTTACTAAAAACAATCCCGCTGAGGCAACACCGGCCGTAAACTGGTCAAAAGTAAAAGTATTTGATTGATACAGTACCAGAGGTGGTGATAACAGGTGAATGAACGTAAGGACCACAGGTAAGAGGCACAGGTAGTGGGAGAAGTCACTGTGAAGGCACGACGCAGGTAGTGGGTTGGAGCCGGTAGACACGAGACATGGATATGTAAGATTAAGTTACGTCTTTATTATTGGTCTGTAAATAAGTTAATCTTTGGCCTGTTAAATAAAGATATCTTTATTATAGATATACTAGTCTTGCGCCTGTTATATATAGATATATTTATCATATTTTTTATATATGATTATTAATTATTGACATTGACGTAAGATATGTGTTATAGAAACTAGGTTTTTAAGATAAGCATGATCGAGTCCTGTAAGATGTTAGGTCGAATCGTATTTAGCTATATAACTGAACACCTTAAAGCTGTCTTCCGTGTTGACCCGATGTGCACGACGGTATACGACCCGTGAGCACGACGGTATACGACCCGTGAGCACGACGGTATACGACCCGTGAGCACGACG
>JAYMFT010421551.1:0-51558 GCA_038088735.1 Panulirus argus
GGGTGCAGGTAGGAGGGGGGGGGGGGGGAGAGAAAACTCAAAACATTATTATGGTGTATGAGAATTTAGTGAGGGACAAACCTAAATACATTATGAGAGTGTGTGAGGAACCAGTAATGGACAAAACCAAAACAATATGAGAGTTTGTCAGTTACCAGTGAGAGAGAAACCTAAAAACATCATGGGAGTCTGTGAAGAAACAGTGAGGTACATACCTATACCGATTATAATTTTCTGTGAGGAACCAGTGTGAGTCAAACCTGAACAAATTTTGAAAGTGGGTGAGGAACCAGTGATAAAAATCTCTACGCACTATGAGGGTGTTCGAGTTACCACTGACGGTCAAACCTAAAAGCATCATGAGAGTGTGTGAAGAACAAGTGAAGGACACACATCAACACATTTTGTGGATGTGCGATAATAATGTGAAGGAAAAGCCTCAATACATTATGAAAGTGTGCGAGAAAGCAGTGAGAGACAAACCGTAACACATTTCGAGGGCGTGTGAGGAACCAGTGAGGGCGAAACCTCAACACATTATGAGACTGTGTGAACAACTAGTTAGGGACAATCCTCCAAACAATATGGGGTTGTATGATCAGCCAGTGAGGGGTTAGCCCTAATACATTATGAAAGTGTGTGAGTTACCAATGATGGACAAACCTCAAAACAATTTTAGGGTGTGTGAGTTACGACTGAGAGTCAAACCTTAAAACATTATGGGAGTGTGTTAAAAAACAGAGAGGTACAAACCTAAACAGATTATGAATTTGTGTGAGGAACTAGTGACGGGCAAACCTCAAACAATAAGAGGTGTGTGAGCAGCCAGTGAGGGACTAACATAAGTACATTATTCAACTGGGTGAGGATCCAATGATGGACAATCCTCAAAACATTATAAGATTGTGTGAGTTTCCAGTGAGGGTAAAACCTCAACACATTATGGAGGTGCGTGAGGAATCAATGAGGGAAATGCCTCAACAGATTATGAGGGGTTGGAGGAACCAGTGACGGACAAACCTCAGCAGATTATAAAAGTATATGAGGAACTAGCGATGAACAAACCTTAATACATAATGAGAGTGTGTAGGAAACCAATAATTGACAATACTGAAAACATTATGAAGGTGCATGTGAATCCAGTGAGGAAGAAACCTAAATACATTATGAAAAAGTGTGGGGAACTAGTGAGACACAAACCTCAAAACATTATGAGGGTCTGTCAGTTACCAGTGAGGGTTAAACCTCAAAGCATTATGGGAGTGTGTGAAAAAACAATGAGGGACAAACATCAAAAGATTACGAGGGTGTGTGAAGAACCAGTGAGGGCAAACCTCAACAAATGATGAAAGTGTGTGAGGAACCAGTGATGACAAATCTCGACCCATTACAAGAATGTGTGAGTTACCAATGAGGGTAGAACCTTAAAACAATATGAGGGTGTGTGAGGAACAAGTGTAGGGCAAAACTCAACAAATTATGCGGGTGTGTAATAATCCTCTGACGGACAAATCTCAATACATTGTGAGAGTGTTCGAGGAACCAGTGAGAGACAAACCTCAAAACATTATGAGGGCGTGTGAGGAGCCAGTGACGGACAAACCTCAACACACATAAGGCTATGGGTAGAAATTTTTCGGGATAAACTTCAAGATAATATGAGGGGTATGAGCAACCAGTGAGGGACTAATCTAAATATGTTATGAAAGTGTTTGAGGAACCATTGATGGACAAACCTCAAAACATTTTGAGGGTGTGTGAGTTACCAGTGAGGATCAAACCACAAAACATTATGGAAATGTGTTAGGAACCATTGAGGGACAAACCTCAATAGATTATGAGGGTGTTAGAGGAACCAGTAAGGGACAAACCTCAACACATTTTGAAAGTGTGTTAGGTGCCGTTGAGGGACAAATCTCATCAGATTTTAAGGTTGTGCGAGGAACTAGTGAGGGACAGACTTCAAAACAATATGAGTGTGTATGAACAGCCAGTGAGGGATTAACCCTAATGCATTATGAAAGCGTATGAGGAACCAGTGATGGACAAACCTGAAAACAATTTGAGGGTGTGTGAGTTACAATTGAGGGTCTAACCTCATACCCCATTATGTGAGTGTGTGAAGAAACAGTGAGCGGCAAACCTCAAAAGATTATGAGGTTGTGTGAGCAGCCAGTGAAGAACAATCCTCAGCACATTATGAAAGTGTGAGAGGAACAAGTGATGGAGAAACCTCGACATATTATGAGGGTGTGTGAGTTAGCAGTGAGGTTCAAAACTCAAAATGATACGGTCATGTGTGAAGAAAACGTGAGTGACAAATCTCAACAGATTATGAAAGTTTGTGAGGAACCAGTGAGGGACAACCCATAAGACAATATTAAAGTGTATGAGGAATCATTGATCTACAAATATCAATACATTATGAGGTTTTGTGAGTTACCAACGAGAGTTAAACCTATAAGCATTATGAGAGGGTATGAGAAACAATTGAAGGACAAACGTCAACACATTTTGAAGATGTGTATGAATCCTGTGAGGGACAAACCTCAATACATTAAGAGAGATTGCGAGAAACTAGTATGAGAAAACCTCAACATATTATGAAGGCGGGTGAGAAACAAGTAAGGAACAATCTTCAACACATTATGAGGTTGTGTTAGGATCTAGCTAGGGACAAACCTCAAAATGATATAAGGGTGTATGAGTAGCCAGTGAGAAACTAACGTAAATACATTATGAAAGTGTGTGATGAACCAGTGATGGACAAGCCTCAAAACATTATGAGGGTGTGTGAGTTACTAGTGAGGGTCAAACTTCAAAACATTATGGGATTGTGTTAGGAATCAGTGAGGAGCAAACCTCAACAGATTATGGGAGAGTGTGAGGAACCAGTAAGGGACAAACCTCAACACATTTTGAAAGTGTGTGAGAAACCATTGAGGGACAAACTTCAATAGATAATGAGGTTGTGTGAGGAACTATTGAGGGACAGAACTCAAAACAGCATGAGGGTGTATGAGAGACTAATCTTAATACATTATGAAAGTGCGTGCGGAACCAATGATGGAAAAACCTCAAAACAATTTCAAGGTGTGTGAGTTACAACTGAGAGTCAAACCTCAAAACATTATGGGAGATTGTAAACAACCAGTAAAGGAAAATCGCCAACATATGATGAAGTTGTGTGAGGAACCAGTGAGGGAGAAACCTCAAAGCATTGTGAAAGTGTCTGAGGAAAAAGTGATGGAAAAACCTCGACACCTTATGAGGGTGAGTGAGATCCCAGCGAGAGTCAAACCTAAAAACATTCTTCGAGTGTATAAGGAACTAGTGAGGGACATACTTCAACAGATTATGAGTTTGTGTCAGAAACCATTGAGGGACAAAGCTCGCCACATTATGAGGGTGAGTGAGTTATCAGTGAGGGTCAAACCTGAAAACATTATGAGAATGTATGAGGAATAGGTGAAGGACAGACCTCAACACATTATGAGGGAGTGTAAGAATCCAATTAGGGACAAACCTCAATACATTATGGGACAGTATGAGAAACCAGTGGGAGAAAAACCTCAGCACATAATGAGGATATATGAGGAGCCAGTAAAGAACAAACCTCAAAACATTATGAGGTTGTGTGAGAAGCCAGTAAGGGGCAAACCTGAAAACATCTTGAAGTTGTGTGAGGAGCTACAAATTGACAAACTTAAAAGCATTATGAGGGTGTATGAGCATGCAGTTAGGAAGAAACCTAAATATATTATAAAAGTGTGTGAGGAACCAATGATGCGGAACCAGTGAGGAAGAAACCTCAACACATGATGAAAGTGTGTGAGGAAAGAGTCATGAACAAACCTGAAAGCATTATAAGTGTGTGTGAGTCACCAGTGATGGTCAAACCTAAAAGTATTAAGGGAATGTGTGAGGAGCCAATGAAAAACAAACCTCAACAGATTATAAGGAGTGTGACGAACCACTGAGGGATAAACCTCAACACATTATTTAAGTGTATGAGGAACCAGTGTTTGGAAAATATCAACATATTATGAGGGTGTTATAGAATCTAGTGAGGGACGAACCTCAGCATATTAGGAGAGCGTGTGAGAAAGCTGAGAGGGAGAAAACTCAAAACATTATGAGGGTGTATGAGCATCCAGTGAGGGGCAAACCTGAATTCATTAAGAAGTGTGTGAGGAACCAGTCATGGACAAACCTTAAAACATTATGAGGGTGTGTCAGTTATCAATGAGGGTCAAACCTGAAAACATCATGGGAGTCTGTGAAGAAACATCGAGGGACATACCTATACAGATTATAAGGTTCTGTGAGGAAACAGTGTGGGTCAAACCTGAACAAATTTTGAAGGTGTGTGAGGAACCAGAGATAAAAAAAATCTCTACATATTATGAGGGTGTGTGAGTTTCCACTGAGAGCCATATCTAAAAGCATTATGAGAGTGTGTGAGGATCAGGTGAAGGACATACTTTAACACATTTTGTGGGTATGTGATAATCTGTGAAGGAAAAATATCAATACATTATGAGAATGTGCGAGAAACCAATGAGAGACAAACCTTAATACATTTCGAGTGCGTGTTAGGAACCAGTGAGAGCGAAACCTCAATACATTATAAGACTGTGTGAGGAACTAGTTGGGGCGAAACCTCAAAATGATATGAGGGTGTATGATCAGCCAGTAAGGGATTAACCATAATACATTATGAAAGTGTGTGAGGAAACAATGATGGATAAACCTCAAAACAATTTGAGGGTGTGTGAATTACGTTTGAGGGTCAAACCTTAAAACATTATGGGAGTGTGTGAAAAACAAGAGAGAGGGACAAACCTCGAGAGATCATGAAGATGTGTGAGGAACTAGTGAGGGACAAATCTCAAAAGAATTAAAGGGTGTATGAGCAGCCAGTGAGGGACTAACCTAAATACATTATTTATGTGTCAAGAACCAATGATGGACATGCCTCAGAACATTATAAGGGCGTGTGAGTTACCAGTGAGGGTAAATCCTCAACGCATTATGGAGGTGTGTAAGGAACTAATGAGAGACAAACCTCAAGAGATCATGAGGGGCTGTGAGGAACTAGTGATAGACAAACCTTAGCATATTATGAAATGTATGAAGAATCAGTGATGAACAAACCTCAATACATTATGAGAGCGTATGGTAAACCACTAATGGACAATAATTAAAACATGAAGGTGTATGAGCATCCAGTGAGGAACAAACATAAATTCATTATGAAAAAGTGTGGGGAACTAGTGAGGCACAAACCTCAAAACATTATGAGGTTCTGTCAGTTACCAGTGAGGGCCAAACCTCAAAACATTATGAGGTTCTGTCAGTTACCAGTGAGGGCCAAACCTCAAAACATTATGAAAGTGTGTGAAGGACCAGTTAGGGACAAACCTCAAAAGATTATGAGGGTGTGTGAGGAACCAGTGAGGGACAAACCTTAACACATTATTAAAGTGTATGAGGAATCAGTGATCTACAAATTTCGATACATCATGAGGTTGTTTGAGTTACCAGTGAGGGCCAAACCTCAAAACATTATGGAAGTGTGTGAAGGACCAGTTAGGGACAAACCTCAAAAGATGATGAGGGTGTGTGAGGAACCAGTGAGGGACAAACCTTAACACATTATTAGAGTGTATGAGGAATCAGTGATCTACAAATTTCGATACATCATGAGGTTGTTTGAGATGCCAGTGAGGGTCAAACCTCAAAACATTATGGGAGTGTGTGAGGAATCAGTGAGGCACAAACCTCAACATATTGTGAGTGTGTGAGGAACCAGTAAGGGACAAACCTCAACACATTTTGAAAGTGTGTTAGGAACCATTGAGGGACAAACCTCAATATATCATGAGGTTGTGTGAGAAACTATTGAGGGACAGAACTGAAAACAATATGAGGGTGTATGGGTAGCCAATGAGAGATTAACCTTAATATATCATTAAAGTGTTTGAGGAACCAGTGCTGGACAAACCTGAAAACAATTTCAAGGTGTGTGAGTTATAACTGAGAGTCAAACCTCAAAACGTTATGGAAGTTTGCGAATAACCAGTGAAGGAAAATCGTCAACATATCATGAGGTTGTGTGAGGAACCAGTGAGGGAGAAATCTCAAAGCATTGTGAAAGTGTGTGAGGAACAAGTGATGGAAAAATCTCGACACCTTGTAAGGGAAAGTGAGTTTCCAATGAAAGTCAAACCTAAAAATATTCTTGGAGTGTGTAAGGAACCAGTGAGGGACAAACTTCAACAGAATATCAGGTTGTGTCAGAAACCACTGAGGGACAAACCTCAACACCTTATGAAAGTGTGTGATTAACAAGTAAGGTACAAAGCTCGATATATTATGAAGGTGAGTGAGCTATCAGTGAGGGTCTCACTTAAAAACAATATGAGAGTGTATGAGGAATAATTGAAGGACAATTCTCAACACATTATGAAGGAGTGTGAGAATCCAGTGAGGGACAAACCTTAATACATTATGGGAGTGTGCGAGAAATCAGTGGAAGAAAAATCTCAACACATTATGAGGACATGTGAGAAATCAGTGAAGAACAAACCTCAAAACATTATGAGGTTGTGTGAGGAGCTAGAGATTAACAAACGTATAAACATTAAGAGGGTGTTTGAGCGTGCAGTTAGGAACAAACCTAAATATATTATGAAAGTGAGTGAGGAATCAGTGATGGACAAACCTGAAAACATTACGATGGTGTGTTCCTTTGCAGTGAGGGTCAAACCTTAAACCACTATGGGAGTGTGTGCGGAACCAATGAGGAAGAAACCTTAACACATGATGGAAGTGTGTGAGGAAACATTGATGAACAAACCTGAAAACATTATAAGGGTGTGTGAGTTACCAGGGATGGTCACACCTAAATATATTATGAGAGTGTGTGACGAACCAGAAGACAAACCTCAACAATTTATGAGGGAGTGTGAGGAACCATTGAGGGATAAATCTCAACACATTTAAGTGTATGAGGAAGCACTGTTTAAGAAATATCAACATATTTTGAGGGTGTTTTAGAATCTAGTGAGGGAAAAACCTTAGTATATTATGAGAGTGTGTGAGAAACCAGATGGGGAAAAAACTCAAAACATTATGAGGGTGTATGAGCATCCAGTGAGGGACAAACCTAAATACATTATGAAAGTGTGTGAGGAACAAGTCAAGGACAAACATCAAAACATTATGAGAATGTGTCAGTTACCAGTGAGGGTCAGACCTGATAACATGATGGAAGTCTATGAAGAAACAATGAGGGACATACCTGTACAGATTATAGGGTTCTGTGAGGGACCAGTGTGGGTCAAACCTGAACAAATTTTGAAAGTGTGTGAGGAATCAGTGATAAAAAAATTTCTACACATTAAGAGGGTGTGTTAGTTACCACTGATGGTCAAACCTAAAAGCATTATGAGAGTGTGTGAGGAACAAGAGAAGGACACTCCTCAACACATTTTGTGGATGTGTGATAATCCTGTGAAGGAAAAACTTCAATACATTATGAGAGTGTGCGAGAAACCAATGAGAGCCAAACCTTAATACATTACGAGGGCGTGTGAGGAACCAGTGAGGGCGAAAACTCAACACATTATGGGACTGTGTGAAAAACTGGTTGGGGACAAGCCTCAGAACAACATGAGAGTGTATCATCAGCCAGTGAGGGATTAACCCTAATACATTATGAAAGTGTGTGAGGAGCCAATGATGGACAAACCTCAAAACAATTTGAGGGTGTGTGAGTTACGATTGAGGGTAAAACCTTAAAACATTATGGGAGTGTGTTAAAAAACAGAGATGGACAAACCTCAACAGATTATGAAGTTGTGTGAGGAACTAGTAAGGGACAAACCTTAAAAGAATAAGAGTGTATATGAGCAGCCAGTGAGGGACTAACCTAAATACATTATTTAAATAAGTGAGGAACCAGCGATGGACAAACCTCAAAATATCATAAGGGTGTTTGAGTTACCAGTGAGGGTAAAACCTCAACACATTATGGAGGTGTGAGGAACCAATGAGGGACAAAACTCAAGAGATTATGATGGGCTGTGAGGAACTAAAGATGGGCAAACCTCAGCATATTATGAAAGTGTTTGAGGAACCAGTGATGAACAAACCTCAATACATTATAAGAGTATGTGGGAAAGCAGTAATGGACAAAACTGAAAACATTATGAATGTGTATGAGCCTTCAGTGAGGAAAAAACCTAAATACATTATGAAAAAGAGTGGAGAAGTAGTGAGGCAAAAACCTTAAAACATTTTGAGGGTCTGTCATTAACCAGTGAGGGTCAAACCTCAAAACATTATAGGAGTGTGTGAAGAAACAGTGAGGGACAAACCTGAAAAGATTATGAGGGTGTGTGAGGAACCAGTGAGGGACAAACCTCAACAAATGATGAAAGTGTGTGAGGAAACAGTGATAAACAAATCTCGACACATTATAAGGGTGTGTGAGTTACCAGTGAGGGTCAAACCTTAAAACATTATGAAAGTGTATGAAGAACAAGTGAAGGACAAACCTCAACAAATCATGCGGGTGTGTAATAATCCTCTGTCGGAAAAATCTCAGTACATTATGAGAGTGTGCGAGGAACCAGTGAGAGACAAACCTCAACATATTATGAGGGCGTGTGAGGAACCAGTGACGGACAAATCTCAACACATTATAAGGCTGTGTGTAGATCTAGATAGGGGGAACTTCAAAACAATAGAAGGGTGTATGAGCAACCAGTGAGCTACTAATCTAAATACATTATGAAAGTATTTGAAGATCATTGATGGAAAAACCTTAAAACATTATGAGGGTGTGTGAGTTACCAGTGAGGGTCAAACCTCAAAATATTATGGAAATGTGTTAGGAACCATTTAGGGACAAACCGTAGCAGATAATGGGGGTGTGTGAGAAACCACTAAGGGAGAAACCTTAACACATTTTGAAATTGTGTTATTAACCGTTGAGGGACAAACCTCAACAGATTATAAGGTTGTGCGAGGAACTACTGAGGGACAAACCTCAAAACAATATGAGGGTGTGTGAGTTTCAATTGCAGGTCAAACCTCAAACCATTCTGTGAGTGTGTGAAGAAACAGTGAAGGGCAAATCTCAAAAGATTATGAGGTTTTGTGAGGAACCAGTGAAGAACAATCCTCAACAAATTATGAAAGTATGTGAGGAACAAGTGATGGACAAACCTTGACACATTATGAGGGTGTTTGAGTTACCAGTGAGGTTCAAATCTCAAAATAATATGGTAGTGTGTGAAGAAACAGTGAGGAACAAACCTCAACAGATTATGAAGGTGTGTGAGGAACCAATGAGGGACAAACCTTAACACATTATTAAAGTGTATGAGGAATTAGTGATATGCAAATCATGATACATTATGAGGCTGTGTGAGTTAGCAGTCTGGGTCAAACGTAAAAACATTATGAGAGGGTATGAGGTATAAGTGAAGGACAAACGTCAACACATTCTGAAAGTGTGTGTGAATCCTGTGAGGGACAAACCTCAATACATTATGAGAGTTTGCGAGAAACCAGTGAGAGAAAACCTTTACATAATATGAGGGTGGGTTAGGAACAAGTGAGGAACAATCCTCATCATATTATTAGGTTGTGTGAAGAACTAGTTAGGGAAAAACCTCAAAATAATATGAGGGTGTATGAGCAGCCAGTGAGTAACTAACGTAAATACATTATGAAAGTGTGTGACGAACCAGTGATGGAAAAGCCTCAAAACATTATGAGGGTGTGTGAGTTACCAGTGAGGCTCAAACCTCAAAAAATTGTGGGGGTGTATGAGGAATCAATGAGGCACAAGCCTCAACAAATGATGGGACTGTGTGAGTAACCAGTAAGAGACAAACCTCAACACAGTTTTAAAGAGTGTGAGCAATCAGTGATGGACAATCCTCAAAATATTATAAGGATGTGTGAGATACCAGTGAGGGGTAAAACCACAATACACTATGGAGGTGTGTGATGAACAACCAATGAGGGACAAAACTCAAGAGATTATGATGGGCTGTGAGAAACCAATGATGGACAAACCTCAGCATATTATGTAAGTGTTTGAGGAACCAGTGATGAACAAACCTCAGTACATTATGAGGGTATGTGGGAAAGAAGTAATGGACAAAACTCAAAACATTATGAATGTGTATGAGCATCCAGTGAGGAACAAACCTAAATACATTATGAAAAAGTGTGGGGTACTAGTGAGGCACAAACCTCAAAACATTATGAGAATCTTTCATTAACCAGTGAGGGTCAAACCTCAAAACATTATAGGAGTGTGTGAAGAAACAGCGAGGGACAAACCTGAAAAGATTATGAGGGTTTGTGAGGAACTAGTGAGGGACAAACCTCAACAAATGATGAAAGTGTGTGAGGAAACAGTGATAAACAAATCTCGACACATTATAAGGGTGTGTGAGTTACCAGTGAGGGTCAAACCTTAAAGCATTATGAGAGTGTGTGAGGAACATGTAAAGGACAAACCTCAACAAATCATGCGGGTGTGTAATAATCCTCTGACGGAAAAATCTCAATACATTATGAAAACGTGCGAGGAACTAGTGAGAGACAAACCTCAACATATCATGAGGGCGTGTGAGGAACCAGTGAGGACAAACCTCAACAGATTATAAGGCTCTGTGTAGATCTAGCTAGGGAGAACTTCAAAACAATAGAAGGGTGTATGAGCAGCCAGTGAGCTACTAATCTAAATACATTATGAAAGTATTTGAAGATCATTGATGGACAAACCTTAAAACATTATGAGGGTGTGTGAGTTACCAGTGAGGGTTAAACCTCAAAACATTATGGAAATGTGTTAGGGGCTATTTAGGGACAAACCTCAGCAGATAATGGGGGTGTGTGAGGAACCAGTAAGGAAGAAACCTCAACACATTTTGAAAGTGTGTTAGGAATCGTTGAGGGACAAACCTCAACAGATTATAAGGTTGTGCGAGGAACTACTGAGGGACAAACCTAAAAACAATATGAGGGTGTATGAGCAGTCAGTGAGGAATTTACCTTAATACATTATGAAAGTGTGTGAGGAACCAGTGATGGACAAACCTTAAAACAATTGAGGGTGTGTGAGTTACAATTGAAGGTCAAACCTGAAACCATTATGCGAGTGTGTGAGGAACAAGTGAAGGACAAACCTCAACAGATTATGAAGGTGTGTGAGGAACCAGTGAGGGACAAAACCTTAACACATTATTAAAGTGTATGAGGAATCAGTGATCTACAAATCACGATGCATTATGAGATTGTGTGAGTTACCAGTGTGGGTCAAACGTAAAAATATTATGAGAGGGTATGAGGTATAAGTGAAGGACCAACGTCAATACATTCTGAAGGTGTGTGTGAACCCTGAGAGTTTGCCAGAAACCAGTGAAAGAAAACCTTAACCTATTCTGAGGGCGGGTTAGGAACAAGTGAGGAACAATCCTCAACACATTATGAGGTTGTGTGAAGAACTAGTTAGGGACAAACCTCAAAATGATATAAGGGTGTATGAGCAGCCAGTGAGTAACTAACGTAAATACATTATGAAAGTGTGTGAAGAACCAGTAATGGAACAAGCCTGAAAACATTATGAGGGTATGTGAGTTACCAGTGAGGGTCAAACTTAAAAGCATTATGGGAGTGTGTGAGGAATCAGTGAGGCACAAACCTCAACAAATTATGGGATTGTGTGAGTAACCTGTAAGGACACAAAACTCAACACAATTTTAAAGTGTGAGGAACCATTCATGGACCAACCTTGAAATATTATGAGGTTGTGTGAGGAACTATTGGGGGACAGAACTCAAAACAATATGAGGGTGTATGAGCAACCAGTGAGAGATTAACCTTAATACACTGTGAAAGTGTGTGAGGAACCAGTGATGGACAAACCTCAAAACAATTTTAGGGTGTGTGAGTTACAATTAAGGGTCAAACCTCAAACCTTTATGTGAGTGCTTGATGAAATAGTGAGTCTCAACCTCAAAAGACTCTGAGGGTGTGTGAGTAACTAGTGAAGGACAATCCTCAGCACATTATGAAAGTATGTGAGGAACAAGAGATGAAGAAACCTCGACACATTATGAGGGTGTGTGAGTTACCAGTCAGGTTCAAACCAAAATAATATGGAAGTGTGTTATTAAACAGCGGGGGACAAAACTCAACAGATTATGAAGGTGTGTGAGGAACCAGTGAGGGACAAGCCTTGACATATTATCAGATTGTATGAGGAGTCAGTGATCTACAAATCTCGATACATTATGAGGTTCTGTGAGTTACCAGTGAGGGTCAAACCTAAAATCATTATGAGAGAGTGTGAGGAAAAAGTGAAGGACAAACGTCAAGACATTCTATAGGTGTGTGTGAATCCTGTGAGGGACAAACCTCAATATATTATGAGAGTTTGCGAGAAACCAGTGAGAAAAAACCTCAACATATTATAAGGGCGGGTTAGGAATTAGTGAGGAACAATCCTCAACACATTATGAGGTTGTGTGAGGAATTAGTTTGGGACAAACCTTAAAATAATATAAGGGTGTATGGGCAGCCAGTAAGGAACTAACTTGAATACATTATGAAAGAGTGTGACGAACCAGTGATGGACAAGCCTCAAAACATTATGAGAATGTGTGAGTTACCAGTGAGGGTCAAATCTGAAAACATTATGGGACTGTGTTAGGAGTCAGTGAGGCACAAACCTCAACAAATTATGGGATTGTGTGAGTAACCAGTAAGGGATAAACATCAACACATTTTCAAAGTGTGTGAAGAACCATTGAGGGACTAACCTAAATAGATTATGAGGTTGTGTGAAGACCTTTTGGGGGACAGAACTCAAAATACTATGAGGGTGTATGAGCAGCCAGTGAGAGATTAACCTTGATACATTGTGAAAGTGTGTGAGTTACAATGAGAGTCAAACCTCAAAACATTATGGGAGTTTGTGAAAAAACAGTGAAGGAAAATCAACATATCATGAGGTTGTGTGAGGAACCAGTGAGGGAAAAACCTCAAAGCATTGTGAGAGTGTGTGAGGAACAAGTGATGGAAAAACCTCGACACCTTATGAGGGAGAGTGAGTTCCCAGTGAGAGTCAAAAACATTCTTGGAGTGTGTGAGGAAGCAGTGAGGGACAAACTTAGCAGATTATGAGGTTGTGTCAGAAACCTTTGAGGGATAAACCTCAACACATTATGAAATTGTGTGATTAAAAAGTGATGTACAAAGCTCAACAAATTTTGAGGGTGTGTGAGTTATCAGTGAGGATCAAACCTAAAATCATTATGAGAGTGTATGAGGAAAAAGTGAAGGATAAACCTCAACATATTTATGAGGGTGTGTGAGAATCCAATGAGGTACAAACCTCATTACATTATGAGAGAGTGTGAGAAACCAGTGGGAGAAAAACCTCAAAACATTGTGAAGACGTGAGGAACCAGTGAAGAACAAACCTCAAAACATTATGATGTGTGAGAAACCAGTAAGGGACAAATCTCAAAAAATTGCGAGGTTGCTTGAGGAGCTACAGATTGACAAACCTAAAAGCATTATGAAAGTGTATGAGCATGCACTTAGGAACAAACCTAAATATATTATGAAAGTTTGTGAGGAACCAGTGATGTAAAAACCTCAAAACATTATGAGGATATGTTACTTAGCAGTGAGGGTCAAACATTAAACCACTATGGGAGCGTGTGCGGAACCAGTGAGGGAGAAACCTCTCCACATTATGAGTGTGTGAGGAAACATTGATGAACAAACCTGAAAAAAATTATAGGGGTGTGTGAGTTACTAGTGATGGTCAAACCTAAAAATATTATGGGAGTATGTGAGGAACCAGTGAATGACAAACCTCAATAGATTAGAAGGGAGTGTGAGGAACAATTTAGGGATAAACCTCAACACTTTATTTAAGCGTATGAGGAGCCAGCGTTTAGGATATATCAACGTATTATGAGGGTGTTTGAATCTAGTGAGGGACAACCCTCAACATATTATTAGAGTGTGTGAGAAAACAGAGGGGAGAAAACTCAAAACATTATGAGGGTGTATGAGCATCCAGTGAAGGACAAACCTAAATACACAATGAAAGTGTGTGAGGAGCCAGTCATGGATTGGACAAACCTCAAAACATTATGAGGATGTGTCAGTTACCAGTGAGGGTCAAACCTGAAAACATCATGGGAGTCTGTGAAGAAACAGCGAAGTACATACCTATGCAGATTTTAAGGCTCTTTGAGGAACCACTATGGGTCAAACCCGAACAAATTTTGAAAGTGTGTGAGGAACCAGCGATGAAAACATCTTTACACATTATGAGGGTGTTCGAGTTACCACTGAGGGTCAAACCTAAAAGCATTATGAGAGTGTGTGAGGAATAAGTGAAGGACACACCTCTACATATTTTGTGGGTGTTTGATAATCCTATGAAGGAAAAACCTAATTACATTATGAGAGTTTTCGAGAAACCAATGAGAGACAAACCTTAACACATTTCTAGGGCGTGTGAGGAACCAATGAGAGCGAAAACTCAACACATTATGAGACTGTGTAAGAAACTAGTTGGGGAAAACCTCAAAACAATATGAGAATGTATGATCAGCCAGTGAGGGATTAACCCTAATACATTATTAAAGTGTGTGAGGAACGAATGATGGACAAACCTCACAAGAATTTGAGGGTGTGAGTTACGACTGAGGGTCAAACCTTAAAACATTATGGGAGTGTGTGAAAAAAGAGAGAGAGACTAACCTCAACAGATTTTGAAGTTGTATGAGAAACTAATGAGGGACAAACCTCAAAACATTAAGAGGGTGTACGAGCAACCAGTGAGGGACTGACCTAAATATATCATTTAAGTGTGTGAGGAACCAGTGATGCACAAACCTCAAAACATAATAAGGGTGTGTGAGTTACCACTGAGGGTAAAACCTCAACACATTATGGAGGAGTGTGAGGAACCAATGAGGGACAAACCTCAACAGATTATGATGGGGTGTGAGGAACCAGTGGGGGACAAACCTCAGCATTTAATGAAAGCGTATGAGGAACCAGTGATGAGCAAACTCAATACATTATGAGAATGTGTGGGAAACCAGTAATAGACAATACTCAAAACATTATGAAGGTGTATGAGGTCCAGTGAGGAAGAAACCTAAATACATTATGGAAAGGTGTGGGGAACTAGTGAGAAACAAACCTCAAAACATTATGAGGGTCTGTCAGTTACCAGTGAGGAATAAACCTCAAAACATTATGGGAATGTGTGAGGAAATAGTGAGAGACCAACCTCAAAAGACTGTGAGGGCGTGTGAGGAACCAGTGAGGGAGAAACTTCAGCAAATGATGAAAGTGTGTGAGGAACCATTGATGAACAAATCTCGACACATTATAAAGGTGTGTGATTTCCCAGTGAGGGTCAAACCTTAAAACATTACGAGAGTGTGTGAGGAACAAGTGAAAGACAAACCTCAACAAATTATGCGGGTGTGTAACAATCCTCTGACAGACAAATCTCAATACATTATGAGAGTGTGCGAGGAACTAGTGAGAGATAAAGGTCAACACATAATGAGGGCGTGTTAGGAACCAGTGACGGACAAACCTCAGCACATTATAAGGCTGTGTGTAAACCTAGTTAGGGACAAACTTCAAAATAATATGAGGGTGTATGAGAAGGCACTGAGGGACTAATCTAGATACAGTATGAAAGTATTTGAGGAACCATTGATGGACACACCTCAAAATATTTTGAGGGTGTGTGAGTTACCAGTGAGGGTCAAACCTCAAAACATTAGGGAAATGTGTTAGGAATCATTGACGGACAAACCTCAACAGACTATGGGGGTGTGTGAGGACCCAGGAAGGGACAAACCAAAACACATTTTAAAAGAGTGCTAGGAACCGCTGAGAAACAAACCTCAACAAATTATAAGGTTTTGCGAGGAACTACTGAGGGACAAACCTTAAAACAATATGAGGGTGTATATGAGCACTCAGTGAGGGATTTACCCTAATACATTATGAAAATGTGTGAGGAGCCAGTGATGGACAAACCTCAAAACAATTTGAGGGTGTGTGAGTTACAATTGAAGGTCATACCTCAAACCATTATGTTATTGTGTGAAGAAACAGTAAGGCGCAAATCTCAAAAGATTATAAGGTTGTGTGAGGAACCAGTGAGGAACAATCCTCAACAAATTATGATAGTGTGTGAGGAACAAGTGATAGACCAACCTCGACATATTATGAGGGTGCTTGAGTTACCAGTGGGGTTCAAACCTCAAAATAATATGGTAGTGTGTGAAGAAACAGTGTGTGAGGAAACAGTGAGGGACAAACATTAACACAGTATCAGAGTGTATGAGGAATCAGTGATCTACAAATCATGATACATTATGAGGTTGTGTGAGTTAGCAGTGACGGTCAAACCTAGAAACATTACGAGAGGGTATGAGGTATAAGTGAAGGAAAAACGTTAACAATTCTGAAGGTGTTTGTGAATCCTGTAAGGGACAAACCTCATTACGTTACGAGAGTTTGCAAGAAACCAGTGAGAGAAAACCTTAATATATTATGAGGGCGAGTTAGGGACAAGTGAGGAACAATCCTCAACACAATATGAGGTTGTGTGAGGAACAAGTTAGGGATAAAACTCAAAATAATATAAGGGTGTATGAGCAGCCAGTGAGGAACTAACATAAATACAATATAAAAGTGTGTAACGAACCAGTGATGGACAAGCCTGGAAACATTAGGAGGGTATGTGAGTTACCAGTGAGGGTCAAACCTCAAAACATTATGGGAGAGTGTGAGGAATCAGTGTGGCACAAATCTTAATAGATTATGGGAGAGTGTAAGGAACCAGTAAGGGACAAACTTCAACACATTTTGAAAGTGTGTGAGGAACCACTGAGGGACAGACCTCAATAGATTATGAGGGTGTGTGAGGAACTATTGAGGAACAGAATTGAAAACAATATGAGGGTGTATGAGCAGCCAGTGAGAGATGAACCTGAATACATTATGAAAGTGTGTGAGGAACCACTTATGGACAAACCTCAAAAAAATTTCAAGGTTTGTGAGTTACAGTTGAGAGTCAAACCTCAAAACATTATGGGAGTTTGTGAACAACCAGTGAAAGAAAATCGTCAACATATCATGAGGTTTTGTGAGGAAACAGTGAGGGAGAAACCTCAAAGCATTGTGAAAGTGTGTGGGGCAAAAGTGATGGAAAAACCTAGACACCTTATGAGGGAGACTGAGTTCCCAGTGAGAGTAAATCCTAAAAACCTTCTTGGAGTGTGTAAGGAGCCAGTGAGGGACAAACTTGAACAGATTATAAGGTTTTGTCAGAAACCATTGAGGGATAAACCTCAACATATTATTAAAGTGTGTGATTAAAAAGTGATGTACTAAGCTCGACAAATTATGAGGGTGTGTGAGTTATCAGTGAAGGTCAAACCTAAAAGCATTATGAGAATGTATGAGGAATACGTGAAGGACAATCTTCAGCACATTATGAGGGAGTGTGAGAATCCAGTGAGGGACAAACCTCAATACATTACGAGAGTGTGTGAGAAACCAGAGGGAGAAAAAACTCAACACCTTATGAGGACATGTGAGGAACTAGTGAAGAAAAAAACTTAAAACATTATGAGGTTGTGTGAGAAACCAGAAAAAGACAAACCTCAAAACATTATGAGGTTGTGTGAGGAGCTAGAAATTGAAAAACAAAAAATGAAATATGGGAGTGTATGAGCATGCAATTTGGAACAAACCTAAATATATTATGAAAGTGTGTGAGGAACCAGTGATGGACAAACTTCAAAACATTATGAGGGTGTGTTACTTAGGAGTGAGGGTCAAACCTGAAGCCACTATGGGAGTGTGTGCGAAACCAGTGAGGAAAAAACCTCAACACATGATGAAAGTGTGTGAGGAAAGTGATGAAGAAACCTAAGAATATTATAAGGGTGTGTGAGTTACCAGTAATGGTCAAACCTAGAAATATTATGGGAGTGTGTGAGGAACCAGTGAAGGACAAGCCTCAACAGATTATGAGGGAGTGTGAGGAACCATTGAGGGATAAACCTCAACACATTACTTAAGTGTATGAGGAACCAGTGTTTAGGATATATCAACATACTATGAGGGTGTAAGAGCATCCAGTGATACATTATGAAAGTGTTTGACGAACCAGTCATGGACAAACCTCAAAACATTATGAGGATGTGTCAGTTACCAGTGAAGGTCAAACCGGAAAACATCATGGAAGTCTGTGAAGAAACAGTGAGGGACATACCTATACAGATTATAGCGTTCTCTGAGGAACCAGTGTGGGTCAAACCTGAACAAATTTTGAAAGTGTATGAGGAACCTATGATAAAAAATCTACACATTATGAGGGTGTGTGAGTTACCACTGATGGTCAAACCTAAAAGCATTTTAAGAGTGTTTGAGGAATAAGTGAAGGACACACCTCAACACATTTTGTAGGTGTGTGATAATCCTGTGAAGGAAAAACCTCAATACATTATGAGAGTGTGCGAGAAAACAGTGAGAGACAAACCTTAACACATTTCGAGGGCTTTTGAGGAACCAGTGAGGGCGAAACCTCAACACATTTTGGGACTGTCTGAGGAACTAGTTGGGGACAAACCTCCAAACAATATGAGGGTGTATGATCAGCCAGTGAGGGATTGACCCTAATACATTTTGAAAGTGTGTGAGGAACCAATCATGGACAAACTCAAAACAATTTGAGGGCGTGTGAGTTACGATTGAGGGTCAAACCTTAAAACATTATGGGAGTGTGTGAATAAACAGAGAGGGAGAGGCCTCAACAGATTATGAAGTTCTGTGAGGAAATAATGAGGGACATACCACAAAAGAATAAGAGGGTGTATGAGCATCCAGTGAAGAACAAACCTAAATACTTTATGAAAAAGTATGGGGAACTAGTGAGCCCACAAACCTTAAAATCTTATGAGGGTCTGTCTGTTACCAGTGAGTCTCAAACCGCAAAACATTATGGGAATATGTGAAGAAATATTGAGGGACAAACATCAAAAGATTATGAGGGTGTATGAAGAACCAGTGAGGGACAAACCTCAACAGAAGATGAAAGTGTGTGAGGAACCATTGATGAACAAATGTCGACACACTTAAGGGTGTGTGAGTTACCAGTGAAGGGAAAACCTTACAATACTATCAGTGTGTTAGGAACAATTGTCGGACAAATCTCAATAAATTATGCGGGTGTGTAATAATCCTCTGGCTGACAAATCTCAATACATTATGAGAGTGTGCGAGGAACCAGTGAGAGAAAACGTTAATATATTATGAGGGCGGGTTAGGAACAAGGAAAAAGCAATCTTCAACACATTATGAGGTTGTGTGATGAACTAGTTAGTGACAAACCTCAGAAAAATTTAAGGGCTTATGAGCAGCCAGTGAGGAACTAACGTAAATACATTATGAAAGTGTGTGACGAACAAGTGACGGACAAGCCTCAAAACATTATGAGAGTGTGTGAGTTACCATTGAGGGTCAAACCTCAAAATATTATGAAGGTGTGTGAGATACCAGTAAGGGTAAAACCCCAAAACATTATGGGAGTGTTAGAGGAATAAGTGAGGCACAAACCTCAACAGATAATGAGAGTGAGTAACCTGTAAGGGAGAAACCTCAACACATTTTGAAAGTGTATGAGGAACTATTGAGGGACAAACCTCAATAAATTATGAGGTTGTGTGAAGAACTATTGAGGGACAGAACTGAAAACAATATGAGGGTGTATGAGCAGCCATTGAGAGATAAACCTTAATACATTATGAAAGTGTATGAGGAACCAGTGATGGACAAACCTCAAAACAATTTAATGGTTTATAAGTTACAATTGAGAGTCAAACCTCAAAACGTTATGGGAGTTTGTGAACAACCAGTGAAGGAAAATCGCCAACATATCCTGAGGTTGTGTGAGGAACCAGTGAGGGAGAAACCTCAAAGTATTGTGAAAGTGTGTGAGAAACAAGTGATGGAAAATCCTCGACACCTCATGAGGGAGAGTGAGTTCCCAGTGATAGTCAAACCTAAAAACATTCTTGGAGTGTGTAAGGAACCAGTGCGGGACAAACTTCAATAGATTATTAGGTTGTGGCAGAAGCAATTAGGGGACAAACCTCAACACATTATGAAATCTGTGATTAACAAGTGATGTACAAAGCTCGACACATTATGAGGGTGTGTGATCTATCAGTGAGGGTCAAACCTAAAAACATTATGAAAGTGTATGAGGAATAAGTGAAGGACAAACCTCAACACATTATGAGAGTGTGTGAGAATCCAGTGAGGGACAAATATCAATACATTATGAGAGTATGTGAGAAACCAGTGGGAGAAAAACCTTAACACATTATGAAGACTTGTGAGGAGCCAGTGAAGAAAAAAGTCAAAACATTATGAGGTTGTGTGAGAAACCAATAAGAAACAAACCTCAAAACATTATGAGGTTGTGTGAGAAACCAATAAGAAACAAACCTCAAAACATTATGAGGTTCTGTGAGGAGCTAGAGATTGACTAACCTAAAAGCATCATGAGGGTGTATGAGCAAGCAGTTAGGGACAAACCTGAATATATTATGAAAGTGTGTGAGGAACCAGTGATGGACAAACCTCATAACATTACGAGGGTTAAACCTTAAATCACTATGGGAGTGTGTGCGGAACCAGTGAGGAACAAACCTCAACACATGATGAAAGTGTGTGAGGAAACAGTGATGTACAAACCTGAAAACATTATAAAGGTGTGTGAGTTAACAGTGATGGTCAAACCTAAAAATATTATGGGAGTGTGTGAGGAACCAGTGAAGGAAAAACCTCAACTGATCATGCGTGATTGTAAGGAACCATTGAGGGATAAAGCTCATCATATTAAGTGTATGAGGAACCAGTGTTTAGTAAATATCAACACATTATGAGAGTGCTTTAGAATCTAGTGAGGGAAAAACCTCAATATATTATGAGAGTGTGTGAGAAACCAGAGGGGGAGAAAACTCAAAACTTTATGAGGGTGTATGAGCATCCAGTGAAGGAAAAACCTAAATACATAATGAAAGTGTGTGAGGAACCAGTCATGGATAAACCAGAAAACATTATGAGGGTGTGTCAGTTATCAGTGAAGGTCAAACCTAAAAACATAATGGAAATCTGTGAAGAAATAGTGAGGGACTTACCTATACAGATTATAAAGATCTGTGAGGAACCACTATAGGTCAAACCTGAACAAATTTTGAAAGTGTATGAGGAACCAGTGATGAAAATCTCTACACATTATGAGGGTGTGTGAGTTACCACTGGTGGTCAAACTTAAAAGCAATTTGAGAGTGTGTGAGGAACAAGTGAAGGACACGCCTCAACACATTTTGTGGGTCTATGATAACCCTGTGAAGAAAAAACCTAAATACATTATGAGAGTGTGAGAGAAAGCAGTGAAGACAAACCTTGACACATTTCGAGGGCGTGTGAGGAACCAGTGAGGGCAAAACCTCAACACATTATGAGACTGTGTGAGGAACTAGTTGCGGACAAACCTCAAAACAAGATGAGGGTGTACGATCAGCTAGTGAGGGATTAACCCTAATACATTATGAAAGTGTGTGAGGAACCAATTATGGACAAACATCAAAACAATTTGAGGTTGTGTGAGTCACGAATGAGGGTCAAACCTTAAAACATTATGGGAGTGTGTGGCAAAACAGAGAGGGACGAACCTCTACATATTATGAAGTTGTGTGAGGAACTAGTGAGGGACAAACTTGAAAACAATTGGAGGGTGTATGAGCAGCCAGTAAGGGACTAACCTAAATATATCATTTAAGTGTGTGAGGAACCAGTGATGGACAAACCTCAAAACAATATAAGGGTGTGTGAGTTACCAGCGAGGGTAAAACCACAACACATGGAGGTGTGTGATGAACCAATGTGGGACAGACCTGAATAGATTATGAGGGGGTGTGTGGAACCAGTGACGGACAAACATCAGCATATTATGAAAGTGTATGAGGAACCATTAATGAACAAACCCCAATACATTATGAGAATGTGTGGGAAAGCAGTAATGGACAATACTCAAAACATTATGAAGGTGTATGAGCATCCAGTGAGGAACAAACCTAGATACATTATGAAAAAGTATGGGGAACTAGTGAGGCAATAACCTCAAAACATTATGAGGGTCTTCAGTTACCAGTGAGGGTCAAACCTGAAAACATATTGGAAGTGTGAGAAGAAACAGGGACAAACCTCAAAAGATTATGAGGGTGTGTGAGTAACCAGGGAGGAACAAACCTCAACATATGATGAAAGTGTGTGAGGAACTAGTGAGGAACAAATCTTGACACATTATAAGGGTGTGTGAATTACCAGTGAGAGTTAGACCTTAAAACATTATGAAAGTGTGTGAGGAACAATTGTCGGACAAACCTCAACAAATTCTGCGCGTGTGTAATAATCTCAGTACATTATGAGAGTGTGCGAGGAAACAGTGAGAGAAAAACTTCAACACATAATGAGGGCGTGTGAGGAACCAGTGACGGAGAAACCTCAACACATTATAAGGCTGTGTGTGGAACTAGTTAGGGACAAACTTCAAAACAATATGAGGGTGTATTAGCAGCCAGTGTGGCACTAATCTAAATACATCATGAAAGTGTTTGAGGAACCATTGATGGACAAACCTCCAAACATTATGAGGGTAAGTGAGTTACCAGGGAGGGTTAAACCTCAAAACATTATGGAAATGTGTTAGCAACCATTTAGGGATAAACCTCAATAGATTTTGTAGGTGTATGAGGAACCAGCAAGAGAGAAACCTCAACACATTTTCAAAGTGTGTTAGGAACCGTTGAGGGACAAACTACAACGGATTATAAGGTTTTACGAGGAACTAGTGAGGGACAAACCTCAAAACAATATGAGGGTGTATGAGTAGCCAGTGAGGGATTAACCCTAATGCATTATGAGAGTGTGTGAGGAACGAGTGATGAACAAACCTCAAAACAATTTGAGGGTGTGTGAGTTACAACTGAGGGCAAACCTCAACCCATTATGTCAGTGTGTGAAGAAACAGTGAAGGGCAAACCTCAAAAAACTATGAGGTTGTTTGAGGAACCAGTGAGGAACAATCCTCAACATATTATGAAAGTGTGTAAGGAACAAGTGATGGACAAACCTCGACACATTATGACTTTGTGTGAGGTAGCAGTGAGGTTGAAACCTCAAAATAATTGGTAGTGTGTGAAGAAACAGTGAGGGACAAATCTCAACAGATTATGAAGGTGTGTGAGGAACCAGTGAGAGACAAACCTTAACATATTATTAAAGTGTATGAGGAATCAGTGATCTACAATTCTCTATACATTATGAGATTGCGTGAGTTACCAATGAGGGTCAAACCTAAAAACATTATTACAGGGAGTGAGGAACAAGTGAATAACGAACGTCAACACATTGTGAAGGTGTGTGTGAATCCTGTGAGGGACAAACCTCAATACATTATGAGAGTGTGCGAGAAACAAGTGAGAGAAAAACTCAACATATTATGAAGGTCGTTTAGTATCAAGTGAGGAACAATTGTCAACACATTATGAGGTTGTTTGAGGAACTAGTTAGGGACAAACCTTAAAACAGTATAAGGGTATATGAGCAGCCACTCAGGAACTAACGTAAAAACATAATGAAAGTGTGTGACGAGCCAGTGATGGACAAGCCTTAAAACATTATGAGAGTGTATGAGTTACCAGTGAGAGTCAAACCTCAAAACATTTTGGGAGTGTGTGAGGAATCGGTTAGGCACAAACCTCAACAGATAATGGTAGTGTGTGAGCAACCAGTAAAAGAACAAACCTCAACACATTTTGAAAGTGTGTGAGGAACTATTGAGGGAAAATCCTCAGTAGATTATAATGTTGTGTGAGGAACTATTGAGGGACAGAACTCAAAACAATATGAGGGTGTATGAGCAGCCAGTGAGAGATTAACCTTAATAGATTATGAAAGTGTTTGAGGAACCAGTGATGGACAAACCTCAAAACATTATGAGTGTGTTTGAGTTACCAGTGATGGTCAAATCTCTAATCATTATGGACACGTGTTAGGAACCATTGAGGGACAAACCTCAACAGATTATAGGGGTTCGTAAGGAACCAGTAAGGGACAAATCTCAACACATTTTAAAAGTATGAGAAACCATTGAGGGATATACCTCAATAGATTATGAGGTTCTGTGACGAACTATTCAGGGAGAGAATTCAAAACAATATGAGGGTGTATGAGCAGCCAGTGACAGATTAACCTTAATACATTATGAAAGTGTGTGAGGAACCAGTGATGGACAAACCTCAAAACAAGTTCAAGGTGTGTGAGGTAAAATTGAGAGTCAAACCTCAAAACATTATGGGAGTTTGTGAACAACTAGTGAAGGTAAATCGTCAGCATATCTTGTGGTTGTGTGAGGAACCAGTGAGAGAGAAACCTCAAAGCACTGTGAAAGTGTGTGAAGAACAAGTGATGGAAAAACTTCGACACCTTATGAGAGAGAGAGAGTTCCCAGTGAGAGAAAACCTAAAAACTTACTTGGAGTGTGTAAGGAGCCAATGAGGGGAAAGCTTCAACATATTATGAGGTTGTGTCAGAAACCTTTGAGGGACAAACCTCAACACATTATGAAAGTGTGTGATTAACAAGTGATGTACAAAGATCGACACATTATGAGGGTGTGTGAGTTATCAGTGAGGCTCAAACCTAAAAAATTATGAGAGTGTATGAGGAGTAAGTGAAGGACTAATCTCAGCTCATTATGAGGATGTTAGAATCCAATGAGGGACAAACCTCAATACATTATGAGAGTGTGTGAGAAATCAGTGGGAGAAAAACCTCAACACATTACGGGGACTTGTGAGGATCCAGTGAAGAAGAAACTTCAAAACATTATGATGTGTGAGAAACCAGTAAAAGAAAAACCTCAAAACATTATGAAGTTGTGTGAGGAGCTAGAGACAGACAAACCTAAAAACATTAATAGAGTGTATGTGCACGAAGTTAGGAACAAATCTAAATATATTATAAAAGCGTGTGAGGAACCAGTGATGGTCAAACCTCAAAACATTATGAGGGTGTGTTACTTAGCAGTGAGGGTCAAACCTTAAACCACTATGGGAGTGTGTGTGGAATCAGTGAGGAACAAACCTTAACACATGATGAAAGTGTGTGAGGAAACAGTGGTGAACAAACACGAAAACATTATAAGGGTGTGTGAGTTACCAGTGATGGTTACCCTAACAATGTTATGGGAGTATGTGAGGAAACAGCGAAGGACAAACCTCAACAGATTTTGACGGTGTGTAAGGAACCAGTGAGGGAAAAACCTCAACACTTTATTTAAGTGTATGGGGAACCAGTGTTTAGGAAATATCAACATATTATGAGGGTGTTTTAAAATCTAGTGAGGGACAAACCTGAATATATTATGAGAGTGTGATAGAAAAAGGGGGGAGCGGGAGAAAACTGAAAACATTATTATAGTGTATGAGAATTCAGTGAGGGACAAACCTAAATACATTATGAAAGTGTTCAGGAAAAAGTAATGGACTAAACGAAAATATTATGAGGGTGTGTCAGTTAACAGTGAGATTCAAACCTGAAAACATCATGGGAGTCTGTGAAGAAACAGTGAGGGACATACCTATAAAGATCATAAGTTTCTGTGAGGAGCCAGTGTGGGTTAAACCTGAACAAGTTTTGAAAGTGTGTGAGGAATCAGTGATGAAAACATCTTTACACATTATGAGGGTGTTCGAGTTACCACTGATGGTCAAACCTAAAAGCATTATGAGAGTGTGTGAGGAATAAGTGAAGGACACACCTCAACACATTTTGTGGTTGTGTGATAATCCTGTGACGGAAAAACCTCAATACATCTTGAGAGTGTGCGAGAAACCAATGAGAGACAAACCTTAATACATTACAAGGGCGTGTGAGGAACCAGTGAGGGAGAAAACTCAACACAATATTGGACTGTGTAAGGAACTAGATGGGGGCAAACCTCAAAACAATATGAGGGTGTATGATAAGCCAGTGAGGGATTAACCCTAATACATTATGAAAGTGTGTGAGGAACCAATGAAGGACAAACCTCAAAATAGTTTGAGGATGTGTGAGGTACGATTAAGGGTCAAACCTTAAGACATTATGGGAGTGTGTGAAAAAAATAGAGAGGGACAAACCATAACAGATTTTGAGGTTGTGTGAGGAACTACTGAGGGACAAACCTCAGAGGAATAAGAGGGTGTATGAACAGCCAGTGAGGGACTAACTTAAATACATTATTTAAGTGCGTGAGGAACCAGTGATGGACAAACCTCAGATCATTATAAGGGTGTGTGAGTTATAAGTAAGGGTAAAGCCTCAACACATTATGGAGGTGTGTGAGGAACCAATGAGGGACAAACCTCAATAGATTATGAAGGGGGTGTGAGGAACCAGTGATAGACAAACCTCAGCATATTATGAAAGTGTATGAGGAATCAGTGATGAAAGAACCTTAATACATTATGAGAGTGTGTGGGAAAGCAGTAATGGACAATACTCAAAACATTATGAAGGTTTATGAGCATCCATTGAGGAACAAACCTAAATACATTATGAAAAAGTGTGGGGAACTTGTGAGGCACAAACCTCAAAACATTATTTGGGTCTGTCAGTTAACAGTGAGGGTCAAACGTCAAAACATTATGGGAGTGTGTGAAGAAACAGTTAGGGACAAATCTCAAAAGATTATGAGTGTGTGTGAGGAGCCAGTGAGGGACTAACCTCAACAAATGATGAAAATGTGTGAAGAACAAGTGATAAAGAAATCTCTAAATATTATGAGGTGTGTGAGTTACCACAGAGGGTCAGACCTAAATGCATTATGACTGTGTGAGGAACAAGAGAAGGACACACCGTAACACATTTTGTGAGTGTGTGATAATCCTGTGAAGGAAAAGCCTCAAGACATATGAGAGTGTGCGAGAAAGCAGTGAGAGACAAACCTTAACACATTTCGAGGGCATGTGAGGAACCAGTGAGGGAAAAACCTCAACACATTATGGGACTGTTTGAGATCTAGTAACGGACGAACCTCAAAACAATATGAGGGTGTATGATCATTAAGTGAGGGATTTACCCTAGCACATTATGAAAGTGTGTGAGGAACCAATAATGGACAAACCTCAAAACAATTTGAGGGTGTATAAGTTACGATTGAGGGTCAAACCTTAAAACATTATGGGAGTGTGTGCAAAAACAGAGAGGGTCAAACCTCAACAAATGATGATATTGTATGAGGAACTAGTGAGGAAGAAACCTGAAAAGAATAAGAGTGTGTATAAGCAGCCAGTGAGGGACTAACCTAAATACGTTATCTAAGTGTGTAAGGAACTAGTGATGGACAAACCTCAAAACATTATAAGGGTTGATGAGTTACCAGTGAGTGTAAAACCTCAACACATTATGGAGGTGTGTGAAGAACTAATGAGGGACAAACCTCAAGAGATTATGAGGGGTTGTGAGAAACCAGTGATGGACAAACCTCAGCATATTATGAAAGTGTATGAGGAACCAGTGATTAACAAACCTCAATACATTATGAGAGTGTGTGGTTAAACAGTAATAGATAATACCCAAAACATTATGAAGGTGTATGAGCATCCAGTGAGGAACAAACCTAAATACATTATGAAAATGTGTGGGGAACTAGTGAGGCAGAAACCTCAAAACATTATGAGTATCTATCAGTTACCAGTGAGTGTCAAACCTCAAAACATTATAGGAGTGTATGAAGAAACAGCGAGGGACAAACCTCAACAAATGATGAAAGTGTGTAAGGAACCAATTATGAACAAATCTCGACTCATTATAAGGGTGTTTGAGTTGCCAGTGAGGGTCAAACCTTAAAACAATATGAGAGTGTGTGAGGAACAAGTGAAGGACAAACCTCAATAAATTATGCTGGTGTGTAATAATCCTTTGACGGACAAATCTCTATACATTATGAAAGTGTGCGAGGAACCAGTGAGAGACAAACCTCAACATATTATGAGGGCGTGTGAGGAACCATTGACGGACAAACCTCAACACATTATAAGGCTGTGCAGAACTAGTTAGGGACAAACTTCAAAACAATATGAGGGTGTATGAGCAGCCAGTGAGGGACTAATCTGAATACATTATAAAAGTGTTTGAGGAACCATTGATGGACAAACCTCAAAACAATATGACGGTGCGTGAGTTACAGTGAGGGTCAAACATCAAAACATTATGGAAATGTGTTAGCAACCATTTAGGGACAAACCTCAACAGATTATGAGGGTGTATAAGGAACTAGTAAGGGACAGACCTCAACACATTTTGAAAGTGTGTTAGGAACCGTTGAGGGAAAAACCTCAGCAGATTATAAGGTTGTGCGAGGAACTAGTGAGGGACAAACCTCATAACAGTATGAGGGTGTACGAGCATCCACTGAGGGATTAATCCTAATACATTATGAATGTGTGTGAGGAACCAGTGATGGACAAACTTCAAAACAATTTGAGGATTTATGAGTTACAGTTGAGGGTCAAACCTCAAACCTTTGTGTGAGTGATGAAACAGTGAGAGGCAAACCTCAAAACACTATGAGGTTGTGTGAGTAACCAGGGAGGGACAATCCTCAACACATTATGAAAGTGTGTGAGGAACAAGTGATGGACAAACTTTGACACATTATGAGGGTGAGTTATCAGTGAGGTTCAAACCTCAAAATAAGAAGGAAATGTATTAAGAAACATTGAAGGACAAACCTCAACAGATTATGAAGGTGTGTTAGGATCCAGTGAGGGACAAACCTTAACACATTATTAAAGTGTATGAGAAATCAGTTATCTACAAATCTCGATACATTATGAGGTTGTGTGAGTTACCATTGAGGGCTAAACCTAAAAACATTATGAGAGATTGTGAGGAACAAGTGAAGGACAAACGTCAACACATTTTGAAGGTGTGTGTGAATCCTGTGATAGACAAACCTCAATATATTATGAGAGTGTGCGAGACACCAGTGAGAGAAAATCTCAGCATATTATGAGGGCGGGTTAGGAACAAGTGACAAACAATCTTCAACACATTATGAGGTTTTGTGAGGAGCTAGTTAGGGACAAACCTCAAAATAATATAAGCAGCCAGTAAGGAACTAACGTAAATACATTATGAAAGTGTGTGACGAACCAGTGATGGGTAAGCCTCATAACATTATGAGGGTGTGTGAGTTACCAATAGGGGTCAAACCTCCAAACATTATGAGAGTGTGTGAAGAATCAGTGAGGCACAGACCTGAACAGATTATGGGAGTGTGTGAGTAACCAGTAAGGGACAAACTTCAACACATTTTGAAAATGTGTGAGGAACCATTGAGGGACAAACCTCAATAGATTATGAAGTTGTGTGAGGAACTATTAAGGGACAGAATTCTAAACAATATGAGGGTGTATGTACAGCCAGAGAGAGATTAGCCTTGATACTTTATGAAAGTGTGTGAGAAACCAGTGATAGACAAACCTCAAAATAATTTCGAGGTGTGTGAGTTACAATTGAGAGTCAAACCTTAGAACATTATGGGAGTTTGTGAACAACTAGTGAAAGAAAATTGTCAACATATCATGAGGTTGTGTGAGGAACTAGTTGGGAGAAATTTCAAAGCATTGTGAAAGTGTGTGAGGAACTAATGATGGAAAAACTTCGACACCTTATGAGAGAGAGTTCCTAGTGAGAGTCAAACTTAAAAACATTCTTGGAATGTACAAGGAACCAGTGAGGGACAAACTTCAACAGATTATGAGGTTGTGTCAAAAACCATTGAGACAAACCTGAACACATTATGAAAGTGTGTGATTAACAAGAGATGTACAAAGCACGACACATTATGAGGGTGTGTGAGATTCCAGTGAGGGACAAACTTCAATACATTATGAATGTTTGTGAGAAACCAGTGGGAGAAAAACTCAACACATTATGAGTACATGTGAGATACCAGTAAAGGAAAGACCTCAAAACATTATGAGGTTGTGTGAGGAGCTAGAGATTGACAAACCTAGAAATATTATGAGAGTATATGAGCATGCAGTTAGGAACAAACCTAAATATATCATAAAAGTGTGTGAGGAACCAGTGATGGACAAATCTCAAAACAATCTGAGGGTGTGTGTGTTACGATTGAGGTTCAAACCTTAAACCATTATGGGAGTGTGTGAAGTAAAAGAGAGGGAGAAACCTCGGCAGATTATGAGGTTGTGTGAGGATCTAGTGAGGGAAAACCTTAAAACAATGAGTGTGTGTAAGAAGCCAGTGAGGGACTAAACTTAATAGAATGTTTAAGTGTGTGAGGAACCAGTGATGGACAAACCCTAAAAAAATATAAGGGTATATGAGGTACCAGTGAGGGTAAAACCTCAACACATTCTGGAGGTGTATGAAGAACCAATGAGGGATAAACCTCAACAGATTATAAGGGGGGTGTGAGGAACCAGTGAGTGACAAACCTCAACATATTATGTATGAGGAACCAGTGATGAACAAACCTCAGTATATTATGGAAGTGTGTGTGAAACCAGTAATGGACAATACTCAAAACATTATGAAGGTGTATGAGCATCCAGTGAGAAACAAACCTAAATATATTATGAAAAAGTGTGGGGAACTGGTGAGGAACAACTCTCAAAACATTATGAGGGTCTGTCAGTTACCAATAAGGGTCAAACCTTAAAACATTATGGTAGTGTGTGAAGAAACAGGGACAAACCTCAACAAATGATGAAAGTGTGTGAGGGACCAGTGATGAACAAATCTTGACACATTCTAATGGTGTTTGAATTACCAGTGAGGATGTAAAATTAAAACATTATGAGAGTATGTGAGAAACAAGTGAGAGACAAACCTCAACACATTATGAGGGCGTGTGAGGAATCAGTGACGGAAAAACCTCAACACATTATAAGGCTGTCTAGAATTAGGGACAATTTTCAAAACAATATGAGGGTGTATGAGCAGTCAGTGAGGGACTAATCTAAATACATTATGAAAGTGTTTAAGATACCATTGATGGAAAAACCTCAAAACATTATGAGGGTGTGTGAGTTACCAGTGAGGGTCAAACCTGAAAACATTATGGAAATGTGTTAGGAGCCATTGAGGGACAAACCTCAACAGATTATGGGTGTGTGAGGAACCAGCGAGGGAGAAACCTCAACATATTTTGAAAGTGTGTTAGGAACCGTTGAGGGACAAACCTCAACAGATTATGGATGTGTGAGGAACCAGTGAGGGAGAAACCTCAACATATTTTCAAAGTGTGTTAGGAACCGTTGAGGGACAAACCTCAACTGATTATAAGATTTTGCGACGAACTAGTGAGGGACAACCCTCAAAACAATATGAGGGTGTATGAGAAGCCAGTGAGGGATTAACTCTAATACATTATGAGTGTGTGAGGAACAAGTGAAGGACAAACCTCATCAAATTATGCCGGTATGTAATAATCCTCTGATGGACAAATCTCAATACATTGTGAGAGTGTGCGAGGAACCAGTGAGAGACAAACCTCAACGCATTATGAGGGCGTGTGAGCAACTAGTAACGGACAAACCTCAACACATTATAAGGCTGTGTGTAGAACTAGTTAGGGACAAACTTCAAAACAATATGAGGGTGTGTGAGCAGCCAGTGAAGGACTAATCTAAATACATTATGAAAGTGTTTGAGGAACCATTGATGGACGAACCTCAAAACATTATGAGGGTGTGTGAGTTACCAGTGAGGGTCAAATCTGAAAATATTATGGAAATGTGTTAGGAACCATTGAGGGACAAACCTCAACAGATTATGGGTGTGTGAGAGGATCCAGTGAGGGAGAAACCTCAACATATTTTGAAACTGTGTTGGGAACCATTGAGGGACAAACCTCAACAGATTATAAGGTTGTGCGAGGACCTAGTGAAGGACAACCCTCAAAACAATATGAGGCCGTATGAGCAGGCAGTAAAGGATTAACCTTAATACATTATGAAAGTGTGTGAGGAACCAGTGATGGATGAACCTCAAAAGAATTTGATGGCGTTGAGTTACAATTGAAGGTCATACCTCAAACCGTTATGTGATTGTGTGAAGAAACAGTGAGGGGCAAACCTAAAAAGATTATGAGGTTTTGTGAGGAGTTAGTGAGGGACAAACCTAAACATATTATAAAAGTGTGTGAGGAACAAGTGATGGGTAAACCTCGACACATTATAAGGGTGTTTGAGTCACCAGTGAGGTTCAAACCTCGAAATGATATGGGATTGTATGAAGAAACAGTGTGGGACAAAACTTAAAAGATTATGAAGGTGTGTAAGGAACTAGGGACGGAAAAACCTTAACACGTTATCAACGTGTATGAGGAATCACTGTTCTACAAATCTCGATACATTTTGGGGTTGTGTGAGTTACGAGTGAAAGGCAAACCTAAAAGCCTTATTAGAGGGTGTGAGGAACATGTGAAGGACAAACTTTAACACATTGTGAAGGTGTGTGCGAATCCTGTGAGGGATATATTATGAGAGCATGCGAGAAACCAGTGAAAGACAAACCTCAGCGTATTATGTCGGCGGGTTTGGAACAAATGAGGAACAATCCACAACACATTATGAGGTTGTGTGAGAAACTAGTTAGGGATAAACCTCAAAAAAATATAAGGGTGTATGAGCAGCCAGTGAAGGACTAACATAAATACATTATGAAAGTGTGTGACGAACTAGCGATGGACAAGCCTCAAAACATTATGAGGGTGTGTGAGTTACCAGTGAGGGTCAAACCTAAGAACATTATGGAAGTGTGTGAGGAATCAGTGAGGCACAAACCTAAACAAATTATAGGAGTGTGTGAGGAACCAGTAAGGGATAAACCTCAACATATCTTAAAAGAGTGTGAAGAACCATTGAGGGACAAACCTCAATAGATTATGAGGTAATTTGAGAAACTATTGAGGAACAGAACTTAAAACAATATGAGGGTGTATGAGCAGCCAGTGAGAGATTAACATTATGAAAGTGTATGTGGAACTAGTGATGGAAAACCTCAAGGTGTGTGAGTGTCAACTGAGAGTCAAACCTTAAAACCATTATGGGAGTTTGTGAACAACCAGTGAAGGAAAATCGCCAACAGAGTATGAGGTTGTGTGAGGAACCAGTGAGGGAGAAACCTAAAAGCATTATGAAAGTGTGTGAGGAACAAGTGATGGAAAAACCTCGACACCTTATGAGGGAAAATGAGTTACCAGTGAGAGTCAAACCTAAAAACATTCATGGAGTGTGTAAGGAACCAGTAAGAGAAAAACTTCAGTAGATTATGAGGTTGTGTCAGAAACCAATGAGGGACAAACCTGAACACATTATGAAAGTGAGTGATTGATAAGAGATGTACAAAGCTCGACACATTATGAGGGTGTGTGAGTTATCAGTGAGAGTCAAACCTAAAAATATTATGAGGGTGTATGAGGAATAAGTGAAGTACAAACTTTAGCACATCATGAGGGTGTGTAAGAATCCAGTGAGGAACAAACCTCAATACATTAAGAGAGTGTGCGATAAACCAATGGGAGAAAAACCTCAGTATATTATGAGGACATGTGAGGAACTAGTGAAGAACAAACCTCAAAACATTATGAGGTTGTGTGAGAAACCAGTTAGGGATAAATCTCAAAACATTATGAGGTTGTGTGAGGAGCTAGAGATTGACAAACCTAGAACATTATGAGAGTGTATGAGCATGCAGTTAGGAACAAGCCTAAATATGTCATGAAAGTGTGTGAGGAACCAGTGACGGACAAACCTCAAAACATTATGAGGGTGCGTTATTTATTAGTGAGGGTCAAACCTTAAACCACTATGGGAGCGTGTGCAGAACCAATGAGGAACAAACCTCAAAACATGATGAAAGTGTTTGAGGAAACAGTGATGAACAAACCTGAAAACATTGTAAGGGTGTGTGATTTACCAGTGATGGTCAAACCTAAAAATATTATGAGAGTATGTGAGGAACTAGTGTGTAAAGAAACAGTAAGGGACGAACCTGAACAGATTATGAGGGAGTGTGGGGAACCATTGAGGGATAAACCTCAACACATTATTCAAGTGTATGAGGAGAGAGTGTTTAGGAAATATCAACATATTATGAGGGTGTTTTAGAATCTAGTGAGGGAAAAACCTCAATATATTATGAGAGTGTGTGAGAAACAAGAGGGAGAGAAAACTCAAAACATTATGAGAGTGCTTGAGCATCTAGTGAGGGACAAACCTAAATACATAATGAAAGTGTGTGAGGAACCAGTCATGGACAATCCTCAAAACATTATGAGGGTTTGTCAGTTACCAGTGAGGGTCAAACCTGAAAATATCATGGGAGTCTGTGAAGAAACAGTGAGGGACATACCTATACAGATTATAAGGTTCTGTGAGAAATCAGTGTGGGTCAAACCTGAACAAATTTTGAAAGTGTATGAGGAACTAGTGTTAAAAAAATCTCTACACATTATGAGGGTGTGTGAGTTACCACTGAGGGTCAAACCTAAAAGCATTATTAGAGTGTGTGAGGAACAAGTGGGTGTATGATAATCCTGTGAAGGAAATACCTCAATACATTACGAGACTGTGCGAGAAACCAGTGAGAGACAAACCTTAACATATTTCGAGGGCGTGTGAGGAACCAGTGAGGGCGAAACCTCAACACTTTATGAGACTTTGTGAGGAACTATTTGGGGACAAACCTTAAAACAATATGAGGGTGTATGATCAGCTAGTGAGGGATTAACCCTAATACATTATGAAAGTGTGTGAGGAACTAATGATGAACAAACCTCAAAACAATTTGAGGGTGTGTGAGTTACGATTAAGGGTCAAACCTTAAAACATTCATTATGGGAGTGAGTGAAAAAGCAGAGAGGGACAAACCTCAACAGATTATGAAGTTGTGTGAGGAACTGGTGAGCGACTAGCCTCAAAACAATAAGAGGGTCTATGAGCAGCCAATGAGGGACGAACATAAATATATTATCTATGTGTGTGAGGAACCAGTGATGGACAAACCTCATAACATTGTAAGGGTGTGTGAGTTACCAGTCAGGGTAAAATCTCAACACATTATAGAGATGTGTAAGGTACCGGTGAGGGACAAACCTAATAGATTATTAGGGGGTGTGAGGAGCCACTGAGGGACAACCCTCAGCATATTATGTGTATGAGGAACCAGTGATGAACAAACCTCAATACATTATGAGAGTGTGTGGGAAAGCAGAAATGGACAATACTCAAGACATTATGAATTTGTATGAGCATCTAGTGAGGAACAAGCCTAAATACATTATGAAAAAGTGTGGGGAACTAGTGAGGCACAAACTTAAAAACAATATGAGGGTTTGTCAGTTACCAGTGAGGGTCAAACCTCAAAACATTATGGAAGTGTGTGAAGAAACAGTAAGGGACGAACCTGAACAGATTATGAGGGTGTGTGAGGAACCAGTGAGACAAACATCAACAAATGATGAAAGTGTGCGATTAACAATTGATGTATAAAGCTCGACACATTTTGAGGGTGTGTGAGTTATCAGTGAGGGTCAAACCTAAACACATTATGAGAGTCTTTGAGGAATAAGTGAAGGACAAACCTCAACATATTATGAGGGTGTGTGAGAATCCAATGAGGGACAAATCTCAATACATTATGAGTGTGTGAGAAACAAGTAAGGAATAAACCTCAAAGCATTATGGGGTTGTATGAGGAGCTAGATATTGACAAACCTAAAACATTATGAGGGTGTGTTACTTAGCAGTGAGGGTCAAACCTTAAACTACTATGGGAGTGTGTGCGCAACCAGTGAGGAACAAACCCCAACAGATGATGAAAGCGTGTGAGGAAAAAGTAATGAACAAACCTGAAAACATTATTTGGGTTTTTGAGTTACCAGTGATGGTCAAACTTAAAAATATCATGGGAGTATGTGAGGAACCAGTGAAGGACAGACCTCAACAGATTATGAGGGAGTGTGAGGACTGATTGAGGGATAAACCTCAACACATTATGAAAGTGTATAAGGAACCAGTGTTTAGGAAATATCAACATATTATGAGGGTGTTATAGAAACTAGTGAGGGAAAAACCTCAATATACTATGAGAGTGTGTGAGAAACCGGAAGGGGAGTAAACTCAAATCGTTATGAGGGTGTATGAGAACCCAGTGAGTGACAAACTTAAATACGTTATGAGAGTGTGTGAGGAACCAGTCATGGACAAACATCAAAGCATTATGAGGGTGTGTCAGTTACCAGTGAGGATCAAGCCTCATAACATCATGGGAGTGTATGAAGAAGCAGTGAGGGACATACCTATGCAGAGTATAAGGTTCTGTGAGAATCAAGTGTGAGTCAAACATGAACAAATTTTGAAAGTGTTTGAGGAGCCAGTGATGAACAAATCTCTACACATTATGAGGGTGTGTGAGTTACCACTGAGGGTCAAACCTAAAAGCATTATGAGAGTGTGTGAGGTACAAGTGAAGGATACATCTCAACACATTTTGTGGGTGTGTGATAATCCTGTGAAGGTAAAAACCTTAATATATTATGAGAGTGTGCGAGAAACCAGTGAGAGACAAACCTTAACACATTACGAGGGCGTGTGAGGAATTAGTAAGGGCGATACCTCAACATACTATGAAACTGTGTGAGGAACTAGCTGTGGACAAACCTCAAAACAGTAAGAGGGTGTACGAGCAGCCATTGAGAGACTAACCTTAATTCATTATTAAAGTGTGTGAGGAAACAGTGATGGATAAACCTCATTACATTATAAGGGTGTGTGAGTTACCAGTGAGGGTCAAACCACAATAGGTTATGAGGGGGTGTGAGGAACCAGTGAGGGACAAACCTCAGTACATTATGAAAGTGTATGAGGAACCAGTGATGAACAAACCTCAATACATTATGAGTGTGTGGGAAACCATTAATGGACAATACTCAAAACATTATGAAGGTGTGTGAGCATACAGTAAGGGACAAACCTAAATACATTATGAAAAAGTGTGGGGAACTAGTGAGGCACAAACCTCAAAACATTATGAGGGTCTGTCAGTTACCAGTCAGGATCAAACCTGGCAAAACATTATGGGAATATGTGAAGAAACAGTGAGGGACAAAACTCAACAGATTATGAGGATGTGTGATGAATCAGTGAAGGAAAACCTCAACAAATGATAAAAGTGTGTGAGGTACAGTGATGAACAAATCTTGACACATTATAAGAGTGTGTGAGTTACCAGTGAGGGTCAAACTTTAAACTATTATAAGACGGACAAACTCAACAGATTATGCGGCTGTGTAAAAATCCTCTGACGGACAAACCTCATAATATATTATGAGATTGTGCGAGGAACCAATGAGAGACAAACCTCAACACATTATGAGGGCATGTTAGGAACTAGTGACGGACAAACCTCAAAACATTATACGGCTATGTCTAGAACTAATTAGTGACAAACCTCAAAACAATATGAGGGTGTATAAGCAGCCAGTGAGGGACTAACCTAAATACATTATGAAAGTGTTTCAGGAACGTATGAGGGTGTGTGAGTTACCAGTGAAGGTCAAACCTCAGAATGATAAGGGAGTATGTGAGGAAATAGTGAGGGACAAACCTCAACAGATTAAAAAGGTGTGTAAGGAACCAGTGAGGGACTAACCCCGACACATTAATGAAAGTGTGTGAAAAACCAATGATGAAGAAATCTCGACACATTATGAGGGTGTTTGAGTAACCAGTGAGGGTTAAATCTATAAAATTTATGATAATGTGTAAGGAACAAGTGAAGAACAAACCTCAACTCAGGAAGATGTGTGAGAATCCTATGAGGGACAAATCTCTTTACATTATGAGAGTTTGCGAGGAACCAGTGACAGAAAAACCTCAACACATTATGTGGGCGTGTGAGGAACCAGTGAGGAAAAACCTCAACACGCAATGAGGATGTGTGAGAACCTAGTTAAGGGTAGACCTCAAAATGATATGAGGGTGTATGAGCAGCCAGTGAGGGACTAACTTAAATACATTATGAAAGTGTTTGACGAACCAGTGATGGAAAAGCCTCTAAACATTATGAGAGCTTGTGAATTACAAGGGAGGGTCAAACCTCAAAATATTATGGGAATGTGTGAAGAACCAGTGAGAGACAAACCTCAACAAATTATGAGGACGTGTGAGGAACCAGTGAGGGACAAACGTCAACATATTTTGAAAGTGTGTGAGGAACCATTAAAGGTCAAGCCTCAACAAATTATAAGGTTGGGTGGGGAACTAGTTAGGGACAAACCTCAAAACAACATGAGTGTGTATGAGCAGCCAGTGAGGGATTAACCCAAATACATTATGAAAGTGTGTGAGGAACCATTGATGGATAAACCTCAAAACAATTTGAGGGTGTGTGAGATACAGTTGACGGTCAAACAGAAAAACATTTTGAGTGTGTGAAGAATCAGTGAGGGGCAAACTTCAAAAGATGATGAGGTTGTGTGAGGAACCAGTGAGGGACAAACCTTAAAACATTATAAAAGTTTGTGAGGAACGAGTGATGGACAAAACCCGACAAATTATGGTGTGTGAGTTACCAGTGAGAGTCAAACCTCAAAACAATATGGGAGTGTGTGAGGAAACAGTGTGGCAAAAACCTCAACAGATTACGAAGGTGCGTGAGTTCCTAGTGAGGGTTAAGCCTCAAAACATCATGGGAATGTGTGAGGAACCAGTGAGGAACAAATCTCAACAGATTATGGGTTTGTGTGAGGAACCAGTAAGGGACAAACCGCAAGGGACAAACCGCAACACATTTTGAAAGTGTGCTAGCAGCCGTTGAGGGACAAACCTCAACAGATTATAAGGTTGTGTGAGGAGCTAGTAAGGGACAAACCTGAAAACAATATGATGGTGTATGATCAGTCAGTGAGGGATTAACCCTAATGTATTATGAAAGTGTGTGAGGAACCAGTGATGGACAAACCTCAAAAAAAAATTGAGGGTGTTTCAGTTTCAATTGCGGGTCAAACCTCAAACCATTATGTGAGTGTGTGAAGAAACAGTGAGGGGCAAACCTTAAGAGATTTTGAGGTTTTGTGAGGAACCAGTGAGGGATAAACTTCAACACATAATGAAAGTTTGCGAGGAAAAAGTGATGCACAAACCTCTTCACATTATGAGGGTGTGTGAGTTACCAGTGAGGTTTAAAACTCAAAATAATATAGGAGTGTGTGAGGAAACAGTGAGGGACAAATCTCAAAAGATTATGGTGTGTGAGGAACCAGTGCGGGACAAACCTTAACACATTATTAAAGTGTATGAGGAACCAGTGATGGACAAATCTCGATACATTTTGAGGTTGTGTGAATTACCAATGAATGTCAAACCTAAAAGCATTACGAGAGGGTGTGAGGAACAAGTGAAGAACAAACGTCAACACATTCTGAAGGTGTGTGTGAATCCTGTGAGGAACAAACTTCAATACATTATGAGAGTGTGCGAGAAACCAGTGAGAGACAAATCTCAGCATATTATGAGGGTGTGTGAGGAACATGTGAGGAGCAACTTCAACACATTATGAGGTTGTGTGAGGAACTATTTAGGGACAAACCTCAAAATAAAACAAGGGTGTTTGAGCAGCCAGTGAGGGACTAACGTAAATACATTATGAAAGTGTATGATTAACAAGTGATGTACAAAGTTCGACACATTATGAGAGTGTATGAGTTACCAGTGTGGGTGAAACCTAAAAACATTAAGAGTGTGTATGAGGAATTACTGTTGGACAAGCCTCAAAATATTATGATTTTGTGTGAGTTACCAGTGAGGGTCAAACCTCAAAAAATTTATGGAAGTGTGTGAGGAATCAGTGAGGCACAAACCTCAAAAGATTGCGGGAGTGTGTGAGGAACCATTAAGGGACAAACCTCAACACATTTTGAAAGTGCTTGAGGAACCATTGAGGGAAAAACATCAACAGATCATGAGGTTGTTTGAGGAACCAGTAAGGGACAGAACTCAATAAAATATGAGGGTGTATGAGCAGCCACTGAGAAATTAACCCTAATACATTATGAAAGTGTGTGAGGAACCAGTGATGGACAGACCTCAAAACAATTTCAGCTGAGGGTCAAACTTCAAAGCATTATGAGAGTTTGTGAGAAACCAGTGAAAGAAAACCTGGAAACTTTATGAGAGATTGTGAGTTCCCAGTGAGAGTCAAACCTCAAAACATTCTTGGAGTGTGTAAGGAACCAGTGAGGGACAAACTTTAACAGATTATGAGGGTGTGTCAGAAATCATTGAGGGAAAAACCTCAACACATTATGAAAGTGTGTGATTAACAAGTGATGTACAAAGCTCGACACATTATGAGTGTGTGTGAGTTACCAATGAGGGTCAAACCTAGAAAAGTTATGAGAGTATATAAGTAATTAGTGAAGGACAAACTTCAACACATTATGAGGATGTATGAGAATACAGTGAGGGACAAACCTCAATACTTTATGAGAGTGTGTGAGAAATTAGTGGAAGACAAACCTCAACATATTATAAGGACGTGTGAGGAACCAGTGAAGAACAAACCTCAAAACATTATGAGGTTGTGTGAAAAACCAGTAAATGACAAACCTCAAAACACTTTGAGGTTGTTTGAGGAACTAGAGATTGACAAACCTAAAAACATTATGAGGGTGTATGAGGAACCAGTGATGGAGAAACCTCAAAACATTATGAGAGTGTGTTACTTAGCATTGAGGGTCAAACCCTAAACCACTATAGGAGTGTGTGCGGAACTAGTTAGGAACAAACCTCAACACATGAAGTAAGTGTGTGAGGAAACAGTAATGAACAAACCTAAAAAGATTATAAGGGTGTGTGAGTTACCAGTGATGGTCAAGCCTAAAAGTATTATGGGAGTGTGTGAGGAACCAGTGAAGGACAAACCTAAACAGATTATGAGAGAGTGTGAGGAACCATTGAGGGATAAACCTTAACACATTATGAAAGTGTATGAGGAACCAGTGTTTAGGAATTACCAACACATTATCAGGATGTGTTAGAATCTAGTGAGGGACATCTCTCAATATATTATGAGAGTGTGTGAGAATCCAGAGGGGGACACATCTCCAAACATTATATGGCTGTAGAGGCATCCAGTGAGACACAAACAAAATACATTATGAAAGTGTGTGGGAACCAGTCATGGACAAACCTCAAAACAATATGAGGGTGTGTCAGTTACCAGTAAGGGTCAAACCTCAAAACATCTTGGGAGTGTGTGTAGAAACAATGAGGGACATACCTATACAGATTATGGGTTCTGTGAGGAACCAGTGTGGGTTAAATCTAAACAAATTTTGAAAGTTTGTGAGGAACCAGTGATGAAGAAATCCCTACACTTAGCGAGTGTGTGTGAATTACCACTGAGGATAAAATCTATAAACATTATGAAAGTGCGTGAAGAACAACTGAAGGACAAATCTCAACACATATTTTGGGTGTGTGATAATCCTGTGAAGAAAAAACATGAACACATTATGAGACTGTATGAGGAACTAGTTAGGAACAAACCTCAAGATAATACGAGGGTGTATGAGCAGCCAGTGAAGAATTAACCCTAATGCATCATGAAAATGTGTGAGGAACCAGTGATGGACAAACCTCAAAACAATTTGAAGGCGTGTGAGTTAAAATTTAGGATCAAACCTTAAATCATTATGAGAGTGTGTGAAAAAACAGAGAAGGACAAACCTCAACAGATTTTGAGGTTGTTTGAGGAACTAGTGAAGGACTAACGTTAAAACAATAGGAAGGTGTATGAGCAGCCAGTGAGTGACTAATCTAAATACATTATTAAAGTTTTTGAGGAACCAGTGATGGACAAACCTCAAAACATTATAAGGGTGTGTGAGTTACAAGTGAGGGTCAAACCTCAACACAATATAGAGGTGTGTGAGGAACCAGTAAGGGACAAACCTCAACACATTATGAAAGTGTATGAGGAACAAGTGATGGAAAAAACTCTACACATTATGAGGGTGTGTGAGTTACCAGTGAGGGTCAAACCTAAAAACAATATGGGAGTGTGTGAGGAAACAGTGTGGGAAAAACCCCAACAGATTATGAAGGTGTGTAAGAAGTCAGTGAGGGACAAACTCAACATATTATGAGTGTATGAGGAATCAGTGATATACAACCTCCGACACACTATGAGGGTGTTTGAGTTACCAGTGAGGGTTAAACCTAAAAATATTATGACAGGGTGTGATGAACAATTAAAGGAAAAACCTCAACATATTATGAAGGTGTGTGAGAATCCTGTGAGGGAGAAACCTCAATACATTATGAGAGTGTGCGAGATACCAGTTAAGAGACAAACCTTAATACTTTATGAAGGCGTGTGAGGAACAAGAAACGAACAAACCTCATCACAAATGCGGTTGTCTGAGGAACTCGTAAGGGACAAGCATCAAAATAATATGAGGGTGTATGAGCAGCCATTGAGGGACTAACTTAAATACATTTCTAAAGTGTGTGACGATCCAATAATGGACAAGCCTCAAAACATTATGAGGGTGTGTGAGTAAACCGGGAGGGTTAAACATGAAAACATTATGGGAATGTTTAAGAAACCAGTGGGGGACAAACCTCAACACTTTTTGGGGGTGTGAGGAACCAGTGAGGGAGAAAGTTCATCACATTTTGAAAGTGTGTGAGGAACCATTGAAGGGGAAAACCTCAACAGATAATGAGGATTGTGAGGAACTAGAGAGGGACAAACCTCAAAACAGCATGAGGGAGTATGAGCCGCCAATGAGGATATAACCCCAATACATTTTGAAAGTGTGTGAGGAACTAGTGATGAACAAACCTCAAAACAATTTGATGGTGTGTGAGTTACAATTGAGGGTTAAACCTCAAACAATTATGGGAGTGTCTGAAAAACCAGTGAACGAAAAACATCAACAGATTAGAGGTGGTATGAGGAACAAGTGAGGGCCAAACCTCAAAGCATTGTAAAAGTGCGTGACGAAAAAGAGATGGACAAACCTCAAAATATTATGAGGGTGCGTGAGATTCCAGTGAGGGTCAAACCTCAAAACATTTTGGGAATGTTTGAGGAACAATTGAGGGATAAACCTCAACAGATTATGGGGGTGTGTGAATAACCAGTAAGGGACATATTTGAACACATTTTGAAAGTGTTAGAAACCGTTGAGGGACAAACCTCAATAGATTATAAGGTTGTGTGAGGAACAAGTGAGGGCCAAACCTGAAAGTATTGTGAAAGTGTGTGAGGAAAAAGAGATGGACAAACCTTAAAACAATATGTTAAAACAATTTGAGAATGTTTGAGTTAAAATTAGGTGTCAAATCTCAAACAAATATGTGAGTATGTGAAGAACCGTGAGGGGCAAACTTCAAAAGATTATGAGGTTTTGTGAGGAACCATTGAGGGACAAACATCAACACATTATGAAAGTGTTTGAGGAACAAGTGATAGACAAACCTCGACACATTGTGAGGATGAGTGAGTTACCAGTGAGGTTCAAACTTCAAGATGATATGGGAGTGTGTGATGAAACAGTAAGGGACAAACCTCAACATTTTATGGGGATGTGTGAGGAACAAGTGAGGAACAAATTTCAACATATTATGAAAGTGTGTGAGGAACATTGAGGGACAAACCTCAACAGATTATAAGGTTGTGTGAGGAACTAGTGAGGCACAAATCTCAAAACAAAATCAGTGTGCATTAGCAGCCAGTGAGGAATTAACTCTAATACATTATGAAAGTGTGTGAGGAACCATTGGATAAACCTGAAAACAATTTGAGGGTGTGTGTGTTACAATTGAGGGGTCAAACTTCAAAAAATTATGTGAGAGTGTGAATAAATAGTGAGGAGCAAATTTCATATGATAATGATGTGTGCGGAACTAGTCATGGACAAACCTCAACACATTATAAAAGTGTATGAAGAACAAGTGATGGAGAAATCTCGGCAAATTAAGAGGGTGTATGAGTTACCAGTGAGGGTCAAACCTGAAAATAATATGGAAGTGTGTGAGGAAATTGTATGGGAAAAACCTCAACAGGGTATGAAGGTGTTTTAGGTACCAGTGAGGGACAAACTTCAACATTTTATGAAAGTGTATGAAGAATCATTGATGGACAATTCTCTACACATTATGAGGGTGTTTGAGTTACCAGTGAGGGTTAAACCTAAAAGCATTATGAGAGGGTGTGAAGAACAATTGAAGGACGAACCTCAACACATTATGAATGTGTGTGAGAATCCTGTGAGGGACAAACCTCAATACATTATGAGAGTGTGCGAGATGCCAGTCAGAAACAAACCTCAATACATTTTGAGGGAGTGTGAGGAACAAGTGAGTAACAAACTTCATCACATTATGCGGTTTTGTGAGGAATTCATGAGGGATAAACCTGAAAATAATATGAGGGTGTATTAGCAGTCAGTGAAGGACCAACTTAAATACATTGTGGATATGTGTGACGAAACAATGATGGACAAGCCTCAAAAGTTTATGACGGTGTGTGAGTTACCAGTGAGGGTCAAACTCAAAATATTATGAGAATGTTTGAGGAACCAATGAGGGACAAACCTCAACAGATTATAGAGGTGTGAGAGGAACCAGTCAGGGAGAAACCTCAACACATTTTGAAAGTTTGTGAGGAACCATTGAGGGAAAAACCTCAACAGATAATGAGATTGTGTGAGGAACTAGAGAGGGCCAAACCTCAAAGCAACATGAGGGTGTATGAGCAGCCAGTGAGGAATTAACCAGAATACATTATGAAAGTGTGTGAGGAACCAGTGATGAACAAACCGCAAAATAATTTGAGGGTGTGTAAGTTAAAATTGAGGGTCAAACCTCAAAACATTATGGGAGTGTGTGAAAAACAATTGAAGGAAAAACATCAACAGATTAGAGGTGGTATGAGGAACAAGTAAGGGACAAATCTTAAAGCATTGTGAGAGAGTGTGAGGAAAAGATGGACAAAGCTCAAAACATTAGGAGGGTTTGAGAGTTCCCACTGAGGGTCAAACCTGAACACTTTATGGGAATGTGTGAGGAACCAGTGAGCGACAAACCTCAACAGATTATGGGGATGTTTGAGGAACCAGTGAGGGAAAAATCTCAACATATTATGGGAGTGTTTGAGGAACAAGTGATGGACAAACTTCGACACATTATGAGGGTGTGTGAGGTACCAGTGAGGTTCAAACTTCAATTGGATATGGGAGCGTTTGAGGAAACGGTGAGGGACAAACCTCAACAGATTATAAAGGTGTGTGGGGAACCAGTGAGGGACAAACCTCAACAGATTATAAAGGTGTGTGGGGAACCAGTGAGGGACAAACCTTAACACATTATCAAAGTGTATGAGGAACCAGTGATGGACAAATCTCGATACATTATGAAGCTGTGTGAGTTTTCAGTGAGGGTAAAACCTAAACACAATATGAGAGAGTGTGAGGAACAAGTGATGGACAAACGTCAACACAATTTGAAGGTGTGGGAGAATCCTGTGAGAGACAAACCTCAATACATTTTGAGAGTGTGCGAGAAACGACTGAGAGATAAACCTCAACATATTATGAGGTCGTGTTACGAACAAGTGAAGAACAAACCTCAGCACACTAAGAGTTTGTGTGATAAAGTAGTTAGGGACAGACCTCAAAATGATATAAGGGTGTATGAGCAGACAGTAAGGGACTAATGTAAATATATTATGAAAGTGTATGACGCACCAATGAAGGACAAGCCTCAAAACATTATGAAGGTTTATGAGTTACCAGTGAGGGTCAAACCTCAAAATACTATGGGAGTGTGTCAGGAATCAGTGAGGTACAAACCTCAACAGATTATGGGAGTGTATGAGGAACCAATAGGGGACAAACCTCAACATATTTTGAAAGTGTGTGACGAACCATTGAAGGACAAACCTCAACAGATTATGAGGTTGTGTGAAGAACTAGTGAGGGAGAGACCTCAAAACAATATGAGGGTGTATAAGCAGCCAGAGAGAGATTAACCTTAATACATTATGAAAGTGTATGAGGATCCAGTGATGGACAAACCTCAAAACAATTTCAAGGTATGTGTTACATTGAGGGTCAACCCTCAAAACATTATGGGAGTTTGTGAAAAACCAGTGAAGAAAAATCCTCAACAGATTATAAGGTTATTTGAGGAACCAGTGAGGGAGAAACCTCAAAGTATAATGAAAGTGTGTGAGTAACAAGTGATGGAAAAACCTCTACACCTTATGAGAGAGTGTGAGTTGCCAGTGAGAGTTAAACCTGAAAACATTTTTTGAGTGTGTAAGGAACCAGTGAGGGACAAACTTCATCAGACTATGAAGGTGTGTCATAAACCATTGAGAGACAAACCTCAACACATTATGAAAGTGTGTGATTAACAAGTGATGTACAAATCTCGACGCTTTATATGGGTGTGTGAGTTATCAATAAGGGTCAAACCTAAATTCATTATATGAGTGTATGAGGAATAAGTGAGGAACGAACCTAAACGAATTTTGAGGACGTGTGAGGAAACAGTGAAGAACAAACCTCAAAACATTATGAGGTTGTGTGAGAAACCAGTAAGGGACAAACCTCAAAACATTATAAAGTTGTATGAGGAGCTAGAGATTGACATACCTAAAAACATTTTGATGGTGTATGAGCATGCAGTTAGTAAGAAACCTAAATATGTTATGAAAGTATGTGATGAACCAGTGATGGACAAACCTCAGAACATTATGAGGGTGTGTTACTTAGCAGTGAGGGTCAAACCTTAAAGCACTATGGGAGCCTGTGCGGAACTAGTGAGGAACAAACCTCAACACATGATGAAAGTGTCTGAGGAAACAGTGATGAAAAAAAACATGAAAACATTATAAAGGTGTGTTAGTTACCAGTGATGGTCAGACCTGAAAATATTATGGAAGTGTGTGAGGAACCAATGAAGGAGAAACCTCAACAGATTATAAGGGAGTATGAGGAACAATTGAGGGATAAACCTCAATACATTAAGAAAGTGAATGAGGAAACAGTGTCTAAGAAATATCAACACACTATGAGGGTGTGGTAGAATCTAGTGAGGGACAAACCTCAATATATTATGAGAGAGTGTGAGAAACCAGAAGGGAAGAAAAGTCAAAACAATATGAGGGTGTATGAGCAACCAATGAGGGACAAACCTAAATATATTGCGAAAGTGTGTGTGGAACCATTCATGGACAAACCTCAAAACATTATGAGGGTGTGTGTGAAGAAATAGTGAAGGACGTACCTATACAGATTATGAGGCTCTGTGAGTAACCGATGTATGTCAAACCTAAACAAATTTTGAAAATGTGTGAGGAACCATTGTTGAACAAATCTCTACACATTATGAGGATGTGTGAGTTACCACTGAGGGTCAAACCTAAAAGCATTATAAGTGTGTGAGAAATAAGTAAAGGACAAACCTCAACACACAATGTGGGTGTGTGATAATCCTGTGAAGGAAAAACCTCAGTACATTATGAGAGTGTGTGAGAAACCAGTGAGAGACAAACCTTAACACATTACGAGGGCGTATGAGGAAACAGTGAAGGCGAACCCTCAACATATGAGACTGTGTGAGGAACTAGTTAAGGACAAACCTTAAAACAATATGAGGGTATATGAGCACCCAGTGAGGGATTAACCCTAATACATTATGAAAGTGTGTGAGGAACCAGTGATGGACAAACCTGAAAATAATTTGAGAGTGTGGGATTTACAGTTGAGGATCAAACCTTAAAACATTATGGGAGTGTATGAAAAAACAGAGAGGGACAAACATCAAAAGATTATGAGGTTGTTTGAGGAATTAGTGAGGGAAAACCTCAAAACAATATAAGGGTATGTTAGTTATCAGAGACAAATCACATCAGATTATGAGGGGGTATGAGGAACAAATGGGGGACAAACCTAAGCACTTTATGAAAGTGTATGAGGAACCAGTGATGAACAAACTTCAATATATCATGAGAGTGTGTGAGAAACCAGTAATGGATAATACTCAAAACATTATGGAGGTGTATGAGCATCCAGTGAGGGACAAACCTATATACATTATGAAGAAGTGTGGTGAACTAGTGAGGCAAAAACCTCAAAACATTATGGTCTGTCAGTTACCAGTGAGGGTCAAACCGCAAAACTTTATAAGAGTGTGTGAAGAGCGATTGACAAACCTCAACAAATGATGAAAGTGTGTAAGGAAAAAGTGATTAACAAATCTCGATACATTATAAAGATATGTGAGTTATCATTAAGGGTCAAACCTTATAACATTATGAGAGTGTGTGAGGAACAAGTGAAGGACAAACCTCAACAAATTATGGGTGTGTGTAATAATCCTCTGACGGAAAACCTCAGTACATTATGTGAGTGTGCGAGGAACCAGTGAGAGAAAAACCTCAACACATTATGAGGGCTTGTGAGGAACCAGTGAAGGTCAAACCTCAAAACGTTATAAGGCTGTGTGTAGAACTAGTAAGGAACAAATTTCAAAACAATATGAGGGTGTATAAGCAGCAAAATAGGGACCAACCTAAATTTATTATTAAAGTTTTTGAGGAACCATTGATGGACAAACTCAAAAGATTATGAGGGTGTGTGAGTTACCAATGAGGGTCAAACTTCAAACCATTATAGGAATGTGTTAGGAACCAGTGAGGGACAAACCTCAACAGATTATAAGGTTGTGTGAGGAACTAGTGAGGGAAAACCTCAAAACAATATGGGGGTGAATGAACAGCCATTGAGGGATCAACCCTAATACATTATGAAAGTGTGTGAGGAACCGGTGATGGACAAACCTCAAAACAATTTGAGGGTGTATGAGTTACAATTGAGGATCAAACCTCAAAACATTATGAGAGTGGGAGAAGAAACTGTGAGGGGGCAAACTTCAATAGATTATGAGATTGTGTGAGAAACCAGTGAGGGACAAACTACAACACATTAAAAATGTGTGTGAGGAACAAGTGATGCACAAACCTCGACTCCTTATGAGGGTGTGTGATTTACCAGTGAGGGTCAAACCTCAAAATAATATGGAAGTGTGTGAGGAAACAGTGAGGGACAAACCTCAACGGATTATAAGTGTGTGTAAGGAACCAGTGAGGGACAAATCCAAAAGCATTATGAAAATGTGTGAGGAACCAATGATGGAGAAATCTCAAAACATTATGAGGGTGTTTGAGTAGCCAGTGACGGTTAAACCTTAAAACATTATGAGAGTGTGTGAGGAAAAAGTGAAGGACAAACCTAAACACATTATGAAGGTGTGTGAGAATCCTGTGAGGGACAAACCTCAATACATTATGAGAGTTTGCGAGGAACCAGTGAGTGACATACCTCAACAAATTATGAGGGCTTTTGAGGAACCAGTGAGGAAAAAACCTCAACACTCTATGAGCTAATGTGAGGAACTAGTTAGGGACAAGCCTCGAAATAATGTGAGGGTGTACGAGCAGCCAGTGAGAGACTAAAACTCAAATATATTATGAAAGTGTGTGACGAACCAGTGATGGAAAAGCCTCAAAACATTATGAAGGCTTGTTAGTTACAAGAGAGGGTCAAACCTCAAAGCATTATCGGAATGTGTGAGGAACCAGTGAGAGACAAACCTTAACAGATTATGGGGATGTGTGAGGAACCAATGAGGGACAACCCTCATCATATTTTGAAAGTGTGTGAGGAACCATTGAGGGACAAATCTCAACAGATTATAAGGTTGTGTGAGTAACTAGTGAGGGACAAATCTCAAAACAATATGAGTGTATTGAGAAGCCAGTGTGGGATTAACCCTAATGCATTATGAAAGTTTGTGATTAATACTGATGGACAAACCTCAAAACAATTTGAGGGTGTGTGAGGTACAATTGAAGGTCAAACCTTAAAATATTATGTGATTGTGTGAAGAAACAGTGAGGGGCAAACCTCAAAAGATTATGAGGCTGTGTGAGGAACCAATGAGCCACAAACCTCAAAACATTATGAAAGTGTGTGAGGAGGAAGTGAAGGACAAAACTCGACACATTATAAGGGTGTGTGAGTTACCAGTGATGGTCAAACCTTAAAACAATATGGGAGTGTCTGAGGAAAGAGTGTGGGAAAAACCTCAACAGATTATGAAGGTGTGTAAGGAACCAATGAGGGACAAACATCAACACATCATGAAAGTGTATGAGGAATAAGTGATGGACAATTCTCGAAAAGTTATGAGGGTGTTTGAGTTACAACTGATGGTCAAACGAAAAAGATTATTCGAGGGTTTGAGGATCAATAGAAGGACAAACCTCAAGACATTATGAAAGTGTGTGAGAATCCTGTGAGGGAGAAATCTCAGTACATTATGAGATTGTGCGAGATACCAGTGAGGAACAAACCACATCACATTATGCGGTTGTGGGAGGAACTCGTAAGGGACAAACCTTAAAAAATATGAGGTTGTATGAGCAGCCAGTGAGGGACTAAGTTAAATATATTATGAAAGTGTGTGAGGAACCAGTGATGGACAAACCTGAAAACAAAATGAGGGTGTGTGAGTTACAATTCAGGGTCAAACCTCAATCCATTATGTGAGTGTGTGAAGAAACAGTGAGGGGCAAACCTCAATAGATTATGATGTGTGAGAAACCAGTGAGGGACAAACCTATATACATTATGAGAGTGTGTGAAAAACCAGTGGAAGACAAACCTCAACACATTATCAGGACGTGTCAGGAACCAGTGAAGAGCAAACCTAAAGATATTATGAGGTTGTGTGAAAAACCAGTAAGGGACAAACCTCAAAACATTATGAGGTTGTGTGAGGAGCTAGAGACTGACAAACTTAAAAACATGAGAGTGTATGAGCATGCAGTTGATAACAAACCTAAATATATTATGGAAGAGTGTGAGGAACCAGAGATGGACAAACCTCAAAGCATTCTGAGGGTGTGCTTTTTAGCAGTGAGGGTCAAACTTTAAACCAATATAAGAGTGTGTGCGGAACCAGTGAGGAACAAACCTCACCACATGATGAAAGCATGTGAGGAAACAGTTATTAACAAACCTGAAGACATTTTTTTTTTTTTTTTATATTGAAGGCTCCAGTCACGGACAGAAGTCCACATCAAGGCTGGGCTCTAAATGAAATATAGAGAGAACTGAGAAAGGGGGAAAAACAGACAGGGAAAGTATTTGCAAATATTTGAGAAAGTGAAAAACATGTCTCTTGAAATGAGCCAGGTCATAGTTATTGGGAAAGACATGAGAAGGTA